>JACEGR010006082.1:0-65069 GCA_014170235.1 Listronotus bonariensis | reverse complement strand
TCAGGTTCCTTATTGGCTCTGAAATTTGCTCCATATCTTAATTTAATTCTTATTTTTTGAGTGAATTAAAAATCTAAGAATACATTTTTTACATAATTCTTCGAGCACAATATGTTTATCATGATGTTAAAAAAATGTTTGTTAAAAATATTACTTAATTTTTATGTCTGTAGGTTTCTTTAACCGTTTAAAAACTGCCCGCCTATGGCCAATTTCCGATTAAATATAGCGCGCTGGTAATAATGACATTTGGAAACGTTTCTGGTCGTACTGACGAAACCTACGTTATTAGAGGATATTAGAATAGTGTTTTAAAACAATTTTTCATAAACAATAAATTAAATGCAGATCAGGAGAGCTGAAGTGTATCAATGCAAGGCTTGAACGACTGTATCATCTAAATGCAGATACTAGAAGTATTTTTGTGGGTAAAAATATTGTACCATTAGTTGCGATAAAGATATGAAAAAACGCAATTTGGAAAAACATATTACTGTATTAGATGAACTTTATTTACCAATTACACCAGAGACCGACAGTTTTTTTCTAGATAAAACTTGTTTCTTTTTCTGAAAGAAAAATTTGACCTATCCAATTTAAAAGTTTAAAGAGTTGGATCAATAAAACTGCTGTGGATTCGGAAGGGAAGGGTAGGGATATATGTTTACTCTAAAAGGAAATTTAATCTCTCTTAGAATTAAGATTTTTTCTATTCCATTTTAATGAACTTTCCATCCCCGAAGACTAAAAAATGATAATAATATATGGCAAAACTAGATAACTGTAAAAGTTATTTTTTAATTGATTTAACCCAGAACAGTTATATGTTTCTTCCTACTGCTTTTTTATACCTATATTGCAATTAATGGTGTAATATTTTCAACTACCAAAGAATACTTCTAGCATCTGCATTTTAACTGAGCAAGCCTTGCGTTGATACACTCTAGCTCTCCTGACCTGCATTTTATTTATTGTTTATAATGAATTGTTTTTAGACACCATTCTAATATCCTCTAATAACGCAAGTTATCGCCAGTACCGCCGTAAACGTTGCCAAATTACATTATTACCAGCGCTATATTTAATCGGAAATTGGCCATAGGCAGGCAGTTTTTAAATGGTTAAACAAACCTTCAGACATACAAATTAAGTAATATTTTTGAAAAATATCTTTTTATCATTATTATTAACATATTAGGCGGTAAGCATTATGTAAAATATGTATTCTTAGATTTTTTAATTCACCCGAAAAAAATCTATTAATATTAAGATATTTAGCGAATTTCAGAGCCAATGAGGAACCTGAAGATAAAAAGTTTAAGGAGTTTAGATTTTAACACGAAGTTTTCGTACATCCAGAAGGCACATTTTAAAGACTGCCCGAAAACGATTTGAAAAAAAATAGTTTTTCGTTTCATCCTATTACACAGAGGTTTTGATGTTCAAATCACTAAAACCGATGCTTACAGCCGCCATTTTGAATAATTAAAATGAAAAATATATATTATAATATTTTAATAACTGAGTTAACTACATCCAATTTTTGAAAATATATAATGACTCTTTCATTTAAAAGAAAAAATCTTAAAATCAATGAAAATTTAAGCATTTACAAGTATCTCCTCCTTAAAACAATATGTTATTTAAGAAAAACCATTTGTAACTATGAGTCAACTGGCGGATTTATTACGGTTTTTATCAGGTAAGCAACAATTCTACAAATAGTTTTTCTTAAATAACTTTTAATTTGCTTATTAGAAAATATCTAAGTTTAGTGTGTGGGTTTATTTTATCAATGTTTTCAAAACAGTTAAATACAATTTTGTTGTAAAATCAATAGGGGAGCATGAGATTTCCTATGGCCCCTTAAACGTTGCCACGCTTGTTTATATTTGTTACGTAGACATTTTAGTAATCTACGTATCTATATTATAGGTTGTAAATCCTAATACTGCCTAATTCCACCTTATTATTAGTTTTTTGCTTACTAATATTAAATATCGTATTCTAATTGAAAATTCTTTTGGGGAGATTATGATATGAAGATAAGATATTGTAAAACATGTAGGTACTTTAATTATAACATTTTATGATATATATATTTTTTGTTTTTAGCAAAAACATAATCACTATTGGTATTACAAATCAGAGGGAAACTACGATAGTATGGGATAAAACCACAGGAAAGCCGTTATATAATGCTCTAGGTAATGTTTGGTTGAGTCCAGCGGTCAATTGGACAAATTTTAAGATATATTGTAGAACATTAGTTATTTAAGAAATCAACGACATAGTTTAGCGACCCCGATTAGATTAGCTGAAAAATATACTATATTACATTATGTGGTACTGACTGATTTCACACGAGTGGGAATATTCTATCTACCCACTAGTGTAAGAAAGTCATTTTCACACAAGTAATGTAGACTATTTTTCCTACGACCAAAAATTATTCACCAAAAATAAAGTTTAAGGTGTTTTGTCTTCACAGAAAAAAATCGGAAAACAATTGAAAATTTTGCAACACTAGGGTGATATATATACTTTTCCTCACTGCTGCGGTATTTTATACTGTTTGACAATATTTCTATATCGAAAATCACCACCTAGTAGCTTTGAATAACTTTTAGTATTTTAGAAGTTAAACCATATTACTTGGTTTTTTTCAATGTAATTCCAATTAACAGCCTGGTAACTCCTAATTTATTATAAATAACGATATGAGAGCGATGCAGATATCTCTTTCGCAGGATCTTAATTTAATATTGGATTGGGGCGCCAAAAATCTCGTCCATTTTAATGCATCCAAAACACAATCATGTTCCTTGTCGCGAAAAGAGTCATCAAATACTCATCCTCTACTTATGAGCGGCCAAGTTTTACAGAGCAAAGACACCTTCAATCTTGTGGGCGTCACATTTGAAAGTACCTTAACCTTAACTGGCATAAACACATTGTATCTATAGCCACGGCAGCTTCAAAAAGCTTAGATTTCTCTTTCGAGCCAAAAGTATTTTTCTGCTTCTAATTTATACACTTTATATGTGTCCCAAATCCGACCTCCCTTGGAATATTGTTCCCATATCTGGGGCATGGCGGCCCCCACAACCCTAAGCATTCTTGATTCTATTCAAAGAAGAGCTATTCGTCTCATTAATGATTCTTCACTTACAGAAAGGTTTCCCTCTCTTGCCCATCGTCGGGCTGTGGGGGATTTATCGCTTTTTTATAGGTACTTCCATGGCTTCTGCTCTGAAGAATTGTCCAGTATAGTTCCTCCACTCACGGTTCCCAACAGAGAAACTCTTGGTTCCGCGCGTATGCATCCCTATACGGTCCAACTGGACAGGCCCTGAACTTCTCACTTTGTTCGTTCTTTTATCCCTAGAGTTTCTAGAATGTGGAACCTGCTGCCTGTGGAGGTCTTTCCTTTCCCCCAAATCTTCAAGTATTTAAGTCCCGTGCCAACAAACTCCCTCTTACCTCGCTTAAGACACCCACGGTACGTTAGTATTTAGGCTTTAAGCCTTTGTGGTTTGTCCAAAGATAAAAAAATGAAACTGACGAATGCTGTTTTTTGTTCTGACTGACGTAAGACATACAGGGTATTCAATTTTTAAGTCGGCACTATTTCTAACTTTCTCATTATTGGAGATACGAGGTCGGTTAAATTGGCAAAGTAGTACCATTTTTTCCGCTGATTACAGTGCTGCCAACAGAAAAATAATTGAACATCGCGTTTTCGAGTTATTTAAAAAAAATACTTTTTTAATGGAACACCCTGTATATTATATCACCATTCGAAAGATCTATTAAAGAGCTTTAAAAAAGTCCTCATGTGATATATCCAATTTTTAATAGTTTCAGAAATATGGCCATCCTAAGAAATTTAATAGTTAACTGCCATATATTAAATAAACACCCTGTATGTTGTATTACCATTAAATAGATATTTTTAAGAGTTTTAAGAAAATACCACATTTGATATGTTTATATCTTATAGTTTTGGAAATAAGGCCATCCAAATCTGAAAATTATGTTAAATTTTTATTATTACTCCAAGCTATAAGAACTAAGTTTAGTGTCGAAGATAAAATATAAATTATATTGTATTTTTTAGATTTGAATAGCTATATTTACAAAACTATAAAAGATAGACAATCAAATGTGGTATTTTTAAAGCTCTTTAAAAAATCTGTTTAAAAGTGATGAATATACAGGGAGTTCTATTTTAAAAATGCCAGTTTACTATTAAATTCCTGAGGATGGCCATATTTCCGAAAATTAAAAATTTGATATAACACGGGGACTTTTTTTAAGGTCTGATAGATCTTTCGAATGGTTATATAATATACAGGGTGTTCTATTAAAAAAAAGTATATTTTTAAAAATAACTCGAAAACGCGATGTTCAATTGTTTTTCTGTTGGCAGCACGTTAATCAGTGGAAAAAATGCAACTACTTTGCTAATTTAACCGACTTCGTATCTCCAATAATAAGGAAGTTAGCAATAGTGCCTACTTGAAAATAATCACCCTGTATATACAATCTTTTAGAATGACACCATAACATATATCACACTAGTGTTGTAAAGTACTTTGCGAGTGTTATATAAGGCATTTTCTATGCAAGAAAACAGTGTGCAAATTGCTATTTTCACATGTGTTCGTAGGAAAAAAATATTGCATCATTTTCCCCTAAGAATATGATTTTTATTAACACTAAAAACATGGTTTATTTTAAAGATTTTTTCGGATCTTGCAGATTTTTCAGAAGATATTCATTTTTTAGCAAAAAAGCTTTATCCTATAATAAAAGATCAGTTTTGTTTGAAAAAATTGCCATTTTTGCAAATTGGGTAGCATGCAGAAAACTGACATTTGCTGAATAAAAATTCGCCATTAGTACTATACACATATCACTCTCTCTAAAGTGTCACATTCCGGGTACTACCTAATTTGCAAAACTTCATGTTTCATTGCCTTAGAGCAACTAGCCTAACAAAAAAATTGACAATTTTAATTTTTTAAAAGAAATTTCAAAGAAGGAATTTAAAAAACAAAAACGTAAAATCTTTTTAATACATGTCGACAAATCAGGCAAATTTAAAATACCAAAATTTGTTGACTGTTTTTCAAGAAATTAAACTGGTTAATTAAAAAACCAAAATACAAAAATAGACCCTTTCCTGAAAAAAAAACGAATTTTTGCAGTTGGACTAGTTCTACTTTAAGTCGATGATTTTTCCATCATGTTTCATCTTAGACTGAAGGCTGTGTTTTACAAAAAACCAACTGTAGATTCATTGCAATATCTTTTGAAATAACTCGTCAGTTTTTGCCAACAAATTTCACATCAAACTAGAAATTCCAGCTTTAGTATACAACAAAACCTATAAAAAAGGACTAGAATAAACAACTGGTTTTGAAAAATTGCAGTTTATGAATGCGATAAGATTTAGTGACTTTTATTCCGCGATATTGGAAACATCATTATTATTAAAGAAAGTTGATGCAAAAGAACGTCATTATTTAATAAATAAATAAAGGAGACATGGGAAAAAAGTTTACTTATTAAAATCGAAAATGTAAATAATTTTAAACAATGCTGGTGGGATTTATAGGCATATAGAAAGTGTCCAAGTGCAGCGGCTCGCGGGTCTAAAAACAGGTGTAGTGCAGGAAGGGAAAAAAGCGCATTCACCATTTTAGCAAAATTGAAAATACTCAACTATCAAAAGTCTAAGTAAAAAGTCTTAATATCTAAACTTACCTAAATTTTATACACCAAATCAATCCTTCTATCTTTTAATGCAGCAAATTTATCAATTATATATTCATAAAATGGTTAAGTTTTTATCAGTTCCTGTAGAAGCTCCTTTTGAATTGAAATATTGGCCAAAGATAAAAGTCTATCTTGGGATATAGTGTTTCTTAAGAAAGTTTTTAAACGCTTAAGACAAGAAAAACTCCGTTCCACTGACACGCTTGTCGACGATATCGTTAAAATTAGCGAAAAAAGTTTATACGCCTCGGTAAAAATGTCTTTATTTGCGCCAACTTGTTTCACTAACTGCTGCAATGAAATATTTCTATAACTTTCATCAGCAAATATTAGGTCAAGTTTATTTTTGAGCCGCTGATTTTTTGGAAATGATTCGGCATATATCTCCAATAAATTTTGAAAAGAATCAGTGGAAAAGTTTGGTTATACTGGCCAAACTTTGCAGTATCAGCAAGACAAAGAAATTGTAGTTTGTAACAATCTTCGAATCTTACTTCCATTTCCATCAAAATATGATCTAATATTTCATAGAGAAGTGCTCTGTACTGTCCTTTAATTTCTTCCTGTGAAAATCACTGTCGCGAATAATACTTAAACGGAAACAATCGAAATAATACGTGAAAACCAACGAAACGACCAAAACCTATACCTATCTTTTTAAGGCTAGCGATTTACCAAGCAATACACCCTGATACTCCCACCCGCGATTCTCGACCACCGGCAAGTATATGCGTGTCGTCATGGCAACGGAGCGTTGCAGCTCGAAAGAAGCAACTTGAGGTGGCGCCACCGTAGCGAGGAGATTTTTAACCAATGAGCATGAATTATTAGAAAGTAAGGATACAGAAATGAGAAAATGGACGAATGATAGCATGCATAAATAAAGGAAGAAATACCTAAATTCCTCCACTGGCTACGGTGGCGCCATCCCAATTTGCTGCATTCCGATTGGCCTCTTTTTCAACTTGTCACGCCATAAAAGATGGTTATTCTTCCCTCCTACCATCCATACTGATTTATATATATTGAATTGTACACCTTCAAATGTAGCCAATGGTTAGTGTAAGGTCAGTTTCGTCCAAAATGCGATGCCTGTGTTTTCCCCTGTACCCTTCAAATGTTTTTGCTAATAAACTACTTAAATCGCATAAAATTAAATAAAAATTTCAAGAAAAATACTGTCAAAGCAATGTTGCCAATAGTTTGTCACTAGTTAAAAAATAAAGTTACCAAATAATATTGCATGCATGATGTGCTTTTTATTTTATAGAGTTATCTAGGCAGTAGATATGTATGTGTAATCTATTTATTTTATGAGATCTTTGTATAATAATACCAATCGGTTTGCTCGGTTCTTAGGATAAAATGTTTTTCTTAAGACAGGTTAAATATTAAATAAATAATCAAAATATATTTGTCATATTATAGTATGGAATGATATACGAACAGACTCCACAGTAGATGTGATATTAGCAAAAATACCAGAAAATAACAAAAATCATTTTAAGCCGATTTGTGGTCTTCCAGTTTCACCGTATTTTAGCGCCTTCAAATTAAAATGGCTTATACATCATGTACCTGCAGTTAAAAAAGCAATTAAGGAAAAAAAGTGCCTTTTTGGAACTGTCGACACTTGGATATTATGGGTAAATAATGGTGTTTTTAGGTTAGCCTAAAATAGTTCTGCTAAGTCACTTATAGACCGGTGCAGAAGCCTTTAAAAAAAAGTAAAGAGTGAAAAAAATATTGTAGGATGAAACCCACTGAAAAAGGTAGAGAATATAACAAAATTTATAGGAAGAATAAACTCCAGGCGATCTGAGGTCGGGAAGGGGAGGGGGGGGTTAAAGTGTAAAATACGGCTTTTTAGATTTCCGGCCAAACTACAAGTTTAATGAGAAAAAGTTAAATTGCAAAGGGTTGTAGGCATTATGTAACGATGTACAGGGTGTCCCATTTTGGTTGTCCCTTATGGGAAACTTGGAAACCATAAGAGATATTAAGAATCTGATACCCCATCCTCGAGCTCTTTTTGGAGAAAACATTTATGGTAAAAACAGATCATCGCTATCGCGAAGCGTTTCAGAGATACAGGGTGATTCTCGATTTTCACTTTTTGAAAAGGCCCTAACAACTTTGTTGTTATTACAGATGAGAAATAAACTAATTGCATTATACAAACACTTTCCGTAGAATCCAGTGGCGTAGTCAAAAGAATTTTGAGCTGTCATTTTTGACATATGACAAATATGTTTTTTTTTATTAAGGACGCCCTATAAATGATTAGGTAATTAAATTGCTTGTTTTCTGATTAAAATAATATATCATAGTAGGTGGTTTAATAAATTTTTTTACGTCAAATATTGGACAAATTATGATTTTAAAGACACATTGCGGCTTTTATCTGTTTTTAAATTGTTTTATAATTTTGTTTTAAAAGGAATCTGTCATCCACTGTGGGACACATTTCCGTGAAAAACCCTGGGACACCCTGTACAGCTTTCATTATTTAGCTTTTTTAACATAACCTCACAATTTACGTGAATATTAAAAAAACAAGTTATTGTTTTTATTTTATCCTTCAAAAACAATTATTTATTCACGAAATATGGTGTAAACGTACAATTTTTGACTTAATATTAAAAAAATTCCCTTATTTTCTCAATCAAGAAAATTCACGTGTGTCAAAATATCGGCATTTTCCAAAAAGTCAAAAAAATGTCGTTTTATGTTAAAATCACTGCTTTCTAATGGTATTGCATATTCCACAAGGTTAATAATGTTTTTCCAGAAAACGCAAAAAATCGGATCCGGTTTTTTTAATCGATATTAAACTAAGGTCGATAATTTTGAAACCAAAAAATATATATAGAAGGATGAATACCATTAAAAATGTAAAGTAAATAACAAAAATAAAAGAAAAAATAAATTACAGGCGATCTAGGGTCCGGAGAAGGAGGTGAAAGGGGTGAGTTTTAAGAGCGAAAAGCAGTTTTTGTCGATTTCGAACTTTTTTGAAAATGCCGATATTTTGACACGTGAATTTTCGATTGAAAATAAGGGTACTTTTTCAATATTAAGTCAAAAAATGTATAAAAATAAATATTTTAAAACCAAAAAATTGCAGTATATTTGGGACAAATAAAGGTACGTTTTCACCAAATTTCGTAAAAAAATAATTGTTTTTATAAAAGATAAAAATAAAGACCAAAAACATGTGTTTTTTTAAATTTCATAAAAATGTTGAGGTTATGTAAAGATAGTGTAAATACAAAAGATGTAGATCGTTTTATTACCTAAAACTTTAGTATTTAACTTTTTTCCATAAGACTTGTAGTTTGAGCCTAAAATATAGAAAAACCCTTTTTTACAATTTAATCCCCCCCCTCCGCCTGCCTGAATTTATTTTTCCCTAAATTTTTGTTACATTTTCTACATTTTACAATGGGTCTTATTCTACTATATTATTTTTTTCGTTGTAAAAATTATCTACCCTAATCCTATTAGGTTTTTAAAAATGTCTTGAGTGACATTACATGATTTTTATTTATATTTTGTCACCCATGTTTTAACTATTCCAAAGAATAGAAAAAACGTCCTGTATAAAAGTTTCATACTTGTTCATCTATTATCTTTTGAGCTAAACATCTCGTACTGTAATAAGTCACCTTCCGGACTTATAACGTAAAGGAAACACTATTCTTTTATGCAAGAAGAATGACGACAGGCATTACTTTCTTGCAACAACTCTGCAATGTTGATAATTTTGTTTTAGTAATTTTAGGAGATATCAACATCCACGTAAAACAATGTGCAATTAACTTAAACTAGGAAGGTGTCGAGCCGATAGTTGTTGTTATATGTTATAAATAACAATTGAAATACTTATTTGTGCACTTTTTTTCTTAAAGAATTACAAAATATTTATATGTTGTTTTTATATTCAGTAAGTCGGTAAACCTGTGTGCCAAATTAATTTGGTGCAATAAATTAGACTGTAAAAGTTTTTAAATAAAATCACAAGCAAAAAATATAGTTGCAAAAAAAATGTTAATGCGAGAAATCTTTCAAACTTTAGAAACAGCTTTACAATCACTACAATGCAATACATTTTTTTTGTAAGGATCTTAACATTAAAAAAATTAGTTAAACTCTATTTTAGAATTTAACGGGTGGTCCAAAAGGTGGCAAGCACCTTACGGACGTCACAAATGCTTCTAGAACATTCCTTATGAACATAGAAACCTTATACTGGGATGCACAGTTACTTAGTACGTTTAGAATACCTCTAGATCTCCTTCCAGAAATTCGAAGTAGTTCAGAAATATATGGAACAATTTGTAAGGGTTGGCCTTTGGCAAATGTAAAAATATCTGGGGTAAGTAATTTTTTTGTAGTAGAATGCAACTATTAAAAAATTGCAGCAAATTTTTATATACTTAATAATCTGTCGTCTTTGGCATTTCCTAATAAGATGTCAATGTGTTATTGTACTTAGACGATCCCCATCTAGATTTTAAGAATTGTACAACCTCAGTCTTGCCTCGTTAATCAGCTTTTGTACTTAAAGCTGCAGGGTAGTGAGAAGCTTCCATCTAGCGGTTGAAATTTAGATTAATTTAATTTTTTTTTGTTGTTTTTGCAGTTTTTATACGGCTAAGTTCCATAGCCTATTAGGCAACTAATTATATGCTACTATAAATATAAAAATAACGATCAGATATTATAATTTAATCAAGGTTTTTGTGTTTTTAATGGATTTTTATAGATTTTAGGCAATCAACAATCAGCTCTGTTAGGACAAAGTTGTTTTAAGGAAGGAATGGCGAAGAATACTTACAGAAGCGGTTGTTTTTTACTTTATAATACTGGTACAACTGTAAAGTAATTTTAAAGTATATTGTTGGTTATTTTGCTGAAAGTCGTAGTTTTCAGAGAGTGCAATCTTCACATGGTTTAGTGACAACTGTCGCGTATAAATTTGGAGATGAGCCAGCGACATATGCCTTAGAAGGTAATTAGTACATTTTATGGTGCGGAAAAAAAATGCCTTTTTGAAATTCTGCGTGAAATTGACCCAAAAATTCGGCTTAGTAGAACCCTGTGACTGTTTTGCCCTTTTGCAGGTAGTCGATTAGATCACACCTAGTGAATCCTACAAAACCAGCTTTCCGACCGATTGGACAGTCTTTGCTTTTCTGCCTTTTCACATTAGCGGAAGCCGGCAATCCGGGCGACGGAGTGTATGGAGTCTTATGAGAACTTTCACACGTTGAGAACCCTAAAAGTCAGCAAACTCAAAGGCTCCAAACAATTTTTTATTACTCTGTCCGGCGAATCCGGCTTAGTGTGAAACGAGGGTTTTTCGGAGCATGTTCGCCGGGTGAAGTCGACTGTTTTCGACTATTCCTTGGTCTCTGGTGCCACCCAGTGAATCTATGTTTCCTCGACGGTCACAAAACGACGTAGATATTTTTCGGGTTGCGCTTAAAAAGAGTCTAACGCCGCTCTGAAGTGGTCTCACGGATGCGCTTGTTGTCCGGAGTGAAGAAACACGGCACCCATCTGGCCGACAGCTTTCTCATGCCTAAAATTCCATGTAGAATATGACCCATGAGGTCTTTTGAGATGACTATTGTCTCAGCAATCTCGCGCACCTTCAATCGGCGGTTTGCCAATACGAGATCGTGGATTCTTGTTACGTTATCCTCTGTGGTAGCCGTTTTTGGAGCTCCTGGGCGTGGCTGATCAAAAACCGACGTGTGGCCACATTGAAACTCGTTAAACCAAATTCAGGAGAAGAGTCACGGTACACAGTATTCAGGCGTTCTTTGATTTCGCCGCGCGACTTGCTTTTCCATAAACAAGAGTTAAGTAAATCACCGATATTGCTCTTTTTCCATTTTTCTTAAATCCGCAGACACGTCCGTTTCCACTCGCGGTCGAAACAAAAATACGATTGCGATTCGACTGAAATTTTGGCAGTAGACGTTTACGAGAATATTCTAGAATCTAGAAGATGGTAAATTATTCTTTTGATTGTGGTGCCATCCGGCGGTAAGGCTAGGTACTAATCTCAAGCATCAAACTTTCCAACTTACTACACTTGGAAGACAAAAAATTGATGAGGCTTAATAGAATATATGTACAGTAAGAATATTAAAAATCCTCCTCCCTTTTTATCTTATAAATGGGACAAGATATTGGCGTGGCCTACTGTCAAGGGGGCTCTAGCAAACTTTTTTTTCAAATGGAAAGGAGCCACTGTCAAGGGGTCTCTAGCAACTCGTTTTCCAAATGGTCAGTATTCATGTACTCTAGGTTTAACGGCCACTTTGATTCTCTATTCAGCAAATCGGTCCAGCCGTTCCAGACTTACGAGCCAGTTTGCCATTTAAACCGAATCGTTTTAACACGATTTTAGCCGGATTTTAATGGCACTGGCTCGGTAAGTCTGGAACGGCTGGGCCGATTTAAAAAACAAAGTGGCGTTAAATAGAGAATAAGAGGACCTTTTTAACGAGGTGCTACATGACCCCCTTTCCATTTGGAAAAAAGTTGCTAGAGACCCTTGACAGTAGGCCACGTGCAAAAACAGTTTAAATGTCACTCTTATATACTCTATATTTCGCCATTGGTTAACAGCTTCTTCAGGAGAGTAAACTACAACACAGATGAAGAAACAAGCACATTACATAAACTGTATAGAGAAAAAATAAATAAGTAACTTACAGATTTTTATTTGTTTTATGTAATAAAAAAGGACAAAGAAAAGAGATGGTATGTGTTTTTATCATTCAGGAATTTTAGTATATATACGTTGGATATTTATTATTTTAAGATATTGTTCCTGTATCAATTTAAAAGTTCCATGTTTAAAGTGTCAAAGTTTTTAATTTTATAACTCAAATCTGTAAGTTACTTATTCATTTTTTTTTATCTATACACTTTATGTAATGTGCTTGTTTCTTCATCTGTGTTGTAGTTTACTCTCCTGAAGAAGCTGTTAACCAATGGCGAAGTATATTAAGAAAAAAGAGTTTTTAATTATACAGACCGCACACCCGATAAGTATTTTCTTTAAATTCATACCGTACGGTCGAGAATACATACAATTTTATATATATATATATATATATATATATATATATATATATATATATATATATATATATATATATATATATATATATATATATATATATATATATATATATATATATATATATATATATATATATATATATATATATATATCTAGGCCTATTACTGATGACATCAGAGATTCGACGTCTCTACTCTACTATACTGCAATTAGCCACATCTAAGGTTTAATACAGTTTCTCTATATTTTTTGCATTAAACTATTTTTCTAGTTGATGCAGTAAAAAATCATATAAAATTAACATTGTATTTTTAGGAAGTGTGCAAGTGGCCGGTGCTGCAATGAAATGGTTAAGAGATAACATGGGTTTTATAAAAATATTAGTCAAGACACAGAGTCCTTAGCCAAGGAAGTGTTTAGCACAGGAGACGTATATTTTGTACCAGCTTTTAAAGGGTTGTACGCGCCATATTGGAGAACGGATGCAAGAGGGTGTGTAAGTTTAATTTTTAGTATACTGTACGTTTTACGCGCTTGTGTGGCTTTACTCATATTTAACAGAAAAAAAAAAAGAAATAGCCATCTTGTGTATTTTTTGTTCTAACCCAGAAAAATTTAAAAACAATGGGTACGTTCAGCCGACTTCAGCGGCTGAGTTGTTTGGTAAGCGGTCGCGGTCGCGTTCACCCGACCGGATGACAAGCTGCTTGAACTCAGCAGATGTCCATTTTACAAAGCGGTCTTTATTTATGCTAACCAAAGTCAGCATTTATTTGGGCTTGCGCAAATGTCGACCTATGGGTAGTTCTGTTAGTCATCTGTCAAATTTTGGCTATATTTTTAACTGAAATGTCGAACTAATAAGCGAAGCGTTCAGAGTCTTGCCAACTGCTGGGTCGTTTTTCCGCTGAATCGCTTTGTGCTTACAAAAAGCTGCTGATGTCGGATGAACGTACCCATTAAAAAATCATCAGTCATTTTGACACATGAAGTTGTCATTTGACCTTATGACATTATTAATCCTGCCAAAATTTGAATGTGGTTATGGTTTATAACTATTCTTTAGAATGTTTTTATATACTACACCATTTATACAGGGTGTTTATTTAAAAACTTAAGTCAAAGTGACAGGTTTAAGAAAATCGCCGAAACACATGAAGATATTTATTGAGGGGGAACGTTTTTACAAAAACATGGACGGCGCCCCTTCAAGTGATACATCATTTTGAAGCTCCTGACGAGTACTCTATAACCCCAGAATATAAAGTCAATACCTTTACCTACTACAAAATGGTGGTATTTTAAAATTACCCAAATACCTAATTGTGATGCCCTTATTTCCGAAAGTAATAAAGTTAGATGTACTTAATGTAGTATTTTCTTAAAGCTCTTTTTTAGGTGATACTAGTGATAATATACTAAGTAGAATTAAAAGTTTTTTTTTTTTTAATGAAGCACCCTGTATATTATATTACCAAAAAGAGATCTTTAAGAAAATACTCCATTAAGTACATTTTACTTTATTAGTTTCAGAATTGTGGCCATCCCAATCAGGTATTTGGGTAATTTTAAAATGCCGTTATTTTTAGTAGGTAAAGATATTTACTTTATATTCTAGGATTATAAAGTACTCAGGAGCTTTAAAATAATGTATCACTTGACCCTTCTTGTTTAGAAATTTTGGGGTGGTAGCCCAGGGGTTACGGGATTGAGGGGCGCCGTCCAATTTTTTGTAAAAACCTACCTCCTCAATAAATATTCGTGTTTCGGCGATTTTCTCAAATCTGTCTCTTTTCGCAGATAGCTTGAGTGGTAAGTTCTGAAATGATCACCCTGTATATTTAGTTTATAAAATAAATTAATTTAGAAATTTTATATTTTTTAGTATAATTTGCGGTTTAACAGCCTTTTCAACGAAGCAGCACATAATAAGAGCCGCTCTAGAGTCTGTATGTTTTCAAACCAGGGATATTTTAGAAGCCATGGATAAAGACTGTGGGATTCCCCTTACGAAACTGCACGTGGATGGTATTATGACAACAAATAATTTACTTATGCAGTTGCAGGTAAATATTTTATACATTAACAGTTTTTTTAAATTAAACAGTTTTCAAAAGAAATAAAACTCACTAAAAAGGTAAAAATAATGAATTTAAAAAAATAAAAAAATGAAGTCGGGCAATATCATATGGTATTAAAGTATAAAAAGCTTTTGGTTATTTGGTTACTAACAGTTCGTAGTTTAGCGCATATGTTATTACCCAACATAATATTTTTATTTTTTTAATGTATTATTTTAACTTTTTTTGAGTTTTATTTTTTTCTTGAAGTCGGTTTATTTTTTTTTTACTGTTTAACGGACTCTAAACTCAAAAATACGACCAGTACCTCTTTCAAAGACTACATTAAAAAGCACAATGACGTGTAATTTGATTGGTTTGAAACGTTAACCGGGGTATACACGTTCAAGCAAACCTGAAACGCACTTGCATGAAAGCAAATATCAAATGAAGCTTTTGATACACACGATTCAGATGTACCTGTCAGTTCAGCGTCAGTTTTGGTAGCTGGTGGTGTGATCAACTTGAACATAAGCGTAATCTAGCGAAAAGATTTTTTTATTTTTGTCAATGTATTCATTACTTTTAACTTTCCAAAAGCATGGATAACCTTGGTACATATCTATAAAATTACGCAATACATCTTCCTGGAGCAAAAGAGCCATTTTGTTAACTCAAAACCAACAATATAACCCCGTAAACGACGTCCCTAAACTGAAACGTTAACTAACGTGTCGTATACATACACAAGTTTGCACGATGCGCACTAAAACTCGGACACCGAGACGCATGCCAAGCCAGATGTGACAGTTTTTTAATACACACGGTCAAATTTGCGCGCAAGCTTTGGCTTTTGACAGATGTGACAGTTTTGCATGACCGTGTGTACCTCGGTTTACAGACGGTCATGCAACTGTCACATTGGGAGGGTCATGGTTAGTTCTGGATCTTTTTTTTTTTTAATTTCTTAATAAAACAAAATAAAAACTAACTACATTTAACTAACCAGAACTAACCATGACCCCCAATGTTAATCAATCAATTTACATGTCCCTGTGCTTTTTACTGTAGTCTCTCTTTTAGTTCGGTGAAAAAGTTAATTTTGTTAAAGGATGTATTAGCAATTTGTACACCAGTAGGTGCTGGTACTAGTATAGTTTTAAATAATATCAGAATTCTTTGCTGTTGTAAAACCGTAGAAATAAATTAAGTGCAAACAAAGCTGAAAAACTAATCTTTCTTAATGCTAATTTTTCATTTTCATTGGGAAAAAAGTAAGCTATATTTTGTTTTATTTTTATTTATTTAAAGAATTTAAAATTTTATATTTTTATTATGCGTTTTCGTTTTGCTTTAAAAAAGTTTTTTATTTTATATTTATATTTTTTGTAATTGATTATAAGTTAAAAATGTTATAATGGTGTTCGATTAATAAAAAATGTGTATTTTTATTTTTGAAAGTAGGTAATGAATAAACCCTAAAACTTGATATTATTTTTACATAATAATATTGCAATATATCACATTAAGCTTGTTGTTGTCACACCTATATAATAATGATTATTTGAGTTACGAGCCCAAAAATTTAGATTTCGTACTATTGCTGTTAATTTAATTTGCAGCATAATATTTATTTTTATAAAATCAATAAATATTATGCTGCATGTCAATGAAAACCGATAAGAGCTGCATAAATAATATATTCGTATTCGTTGCCAGACACCAGAGCTGTTTTTATATTTCCATTTTTAGTTAAATATTTATGTATATTTAAGTCACTGCAGTGATTAGAGATTTTAAAAATTTTAGGCTGATATTAGTGGAATTCCAGTTATTAGAGCTCACTCACAAGATATTACGGCTCTAGGAGCAGCAATGGCTGCCGGAATGGCTAAAGGCATTGAAGTTTGGGACATTTACTCAGAGGAAAGGGAATCCGTACCTAGCGATACATTTTTAGATACCACTACAGAAGATGGTAAGTTAGAGATCTTTTTATAACATAAATGATTTAATATAGACTGGATAACAAATCCTATGTCGCAAAAATATACTGTTTATTGCAATCCAGTATTATAATTTTAAATAAAACTATTATATTTTTTTATCATAGAAAGAGACGCAAGGTATACAAAATGGAAAATGGCAGTACAAAGATCACTCGGATGGGTATCACAAAGAAAGTCGGAAGTTATGACAGGTATGTATGCATATAGATATAGCCTTTGGAAATTCTTACCGAATGGGAAATTTTTTAATTATTAACTTTATGGAAATAAGTGGATCCATCAAAAAAATTTCTGCTTGGTGAAAAAATAGATTTTTACAAGAATATTTGTATGTTGGATATACGAAAGACGTCTGCTATATTTCCTAAATTTATAGTTGTACTTGTCTAAAATGAAATTTTAACAAAAGTAAAGAGTTAAATTACTGAAAAGTGTCTTCATTTCTCCGAAATCTTTATTTATTGAAACATACATTAATGACCAAACAAAATAAAAACAAAAAAAAACTTAACTGCAGTGTGTCAAAAAACAATTTTTTTGCTCTTGTCAATATGTCACAAAAGTCAAAATTGGACAGCTCTCAGTTTGTAACCATCATTTAGAGTGCAGATATCAAAAAAATAAATAAATAAAACTTTTTCTGTAGTTGCTATAACTACAACTGCCACATACAATACAAATGATTTAATGTGTTCTCCCATACGCTTTTCAGTTGCACTAAACAACTTAAACGCAAAAATATCGCTCTCGCCTAGAGCGATTCTCTCAAAGTAAATCTTTTTGTGTAGAAAACATAGGAGAGTTTACTGCTTTTCTTAGATGGTACAGTGCGTCCAATCTAACTAGAAATTATTTGGCTTTTCTCCAGAATAAAATTTAAAAAAAAGCCAAATAATATCTAATTTAAATTTAATCTCCCAGAAAACAAATAAAACATAAAAAAACAATCTAACTAGTCCACATTTTAATGTCTATAACTTTTTATTTCTTAACTTTAAAAAAATTATCCAAAAACCAACTTGTACAGTGAATTATTAAGTTTTTTTCTGTTATAAAGATTACACAAAACGATTTTATTAACAGAATATATTGACATAATACACATTTTTTAAATGGGACACCCTGTATATTATACCACCATCAAAAAGGTCTTTTAAAGAGCTATTAAAAACTACTACATTAAATATATATTATATATCTTTTATAGTTTCCGAAATATGACCATTTAAATCTGAAAAATATATGCAATTTTCAGTATACCTACTTACAGGACTAAGCTTCGAGTGTATATATAATGGAAATTATATCTATTATTTTCAGATTTAAATGGTCATATTTTCGAAACTATTAAAGATAGATTTATTTTTAAAAGACCTTCTTGATTGTGGTATATTATACAAGGTGTCCCTAAAAAATCTAAGTTATGTCAATATATTCTGTTAATAAAATTATTTTGTGTAATCTTTGTAACAAAAAAAACTTGATAATTTACTGTACAAGTTAGTTTTGGCTCATTTTTTAAGTTAAGAAATAAAAAAGTTATAAACATTTAAAATGTGGACAAGTTAGATTGGATGCACTGTACATATAGGGTAGCACAATAAAGTAGCGGCTTTTTAGAATAATTCAAAGTAGTGTATGTAGCGCCCGCGAGTTAAAACATAAAAATTATTATTCGATCTAAATAGCTCATGTCAAGTAACCACTAGATACCTAGTTTCATTAGAATATTTCAATCGTATTTAAAATTATATAAATAAATTAAAAATGTATTTTTTTTTCTTTAGAACCCTGTATCTTCTTTATTATCAACTATTAAACATATGCATGTATGCATATAAATTTTAATATTTTGGCATAATAGTAGGGGAGGTAGCGCTAAAAAGTCATTTAATACAGGCTGAAAATTTCATAAGTTACAGTTGTTTTCTTATATTTAACAGCGAGGAGCGCCAGCTGTCCAAGTATCGGTGGATTCAACGATGGCAGCATCTAAAAGTCGAAAAAAAATTACATAAAGTAATTTTATTCCGTGTTAAAATTTTTAAGACAGTTCTTCAGGTGATGATTTTAAACTAAAAAATAATAGGCAGCTGTATTGAAGATGGTGGATCATACGTCAGTCACGTATATAAAGATATCAAAAAAATTAATTACAAACTCATTTTATACATCATGAAATTTATACAGTTGATTATTTATATTGCCAAAATTTGCCTATATTGTAAATAGGTTTTTAAAAATAATTAAACGATTTAACGAAATTTTTAAGATTTTTTTGTTAAATTCTTATATGGAAAGTGACAATTTACGGTTAAATTAGACACTGGTAGCCACAATTTTAAAGTAAATAGGGCCTTATTTTTGAACTTTTTAAAAACGACTATAGCCACTTCGTGTATTTTTTCGTAGAATTTAATATTCTAATCAGAAAAACATTTAAATCAACAACAAAAGAGTTACAGCACCAGTCACGTATTTTTTAAATGGAATATCCCGTTTATTTTTATATCAATGGATAGATATTGTCACGAGGAATTCGGTGATACAGGGGTTGCTGGGTTTATTTCCTGCGGTTCTGATGCAATTTAATAAAAACTGCAATATACCATAAGGAAAGTTCTACCTGAAAAACTTGGCTGCCACAGGTCACAGGTGCTTATTTGTCAAAGTCAAGAATTTAAAAAATACCCATCTATTATTGATCTGTAATACCTTAGAAACGGATATGTTATGGTAGCAATAATACCTGCTATCACAACTAGGGCATTATAAGCCCTAATGCGCTAATATGGAAATTTTATTGCTTATCCAATTTTATTTCTCTCACAATAAAGATCAAGTTTATACAAACACATGTATTAAAAATAAAATCAATAACTTACCAGTTCCTGAAAATATGCCATTAAAACGGTTTCGGTTATTTGAAGAATTGCGTTCGCATCTTTCCAAATCCCAAATATGCCATACTCCCGATCATACTGTTGCCTTGATTTAACTGGCAAAATATTTTCGGTCGCTTTTATGGCCTTTTCTCTTATATTTTGTGAAATTTCTTCCATTTGAGGAAATCGTTAAATAAAAATGCCTACTGACTAACTGATAGAAACATCAAAGTCAAACTTAACACCAGTCATTATCTACTTACGTATACAGGTACAGGTGCAACTTATTTTTTTATATTGCGAATAAATAATGTAATTAGTCATTGAAAATCTCTTTTTGGGTAAAACATATAGCATTGTATGCA
The DNA here is from genome assembly GCA_014170235.1 of Listronotus bonariensis. Classification (NCBI taxonomy): domain Eukaryota; kingdom Metazoa; phylum Arthropoda; class Insecta; order Coleoptera; family Curculionidae; genus Listronotus; species Listronotus bonariensis. The sequence continues at coordinate 44,861 of JACEGR010006082.1, read as the reverse complement.
CCACGGGATTTACTGGAATATAATGCCCATCAGGTCGAAATCTAGCCCACGGGCCAGAGGCGCTCGGGCTATTTCGACCTTCAGAGGCATTATAGTCCTAGTATACATAAATAGCTATTATTACTTGTTGGGTTTAGAAATAGATATATCATATCATGTTTAGCATATAATATAATTAGAAACCGTTTTTTTTAATGAAAACCTCATTATAAAACTGTCTCACAAATCTTGAGAAGGTATAAAATTACTGTCTGTCACTTTTTTTAACGACTTTCGTATGCTGCCACCGTTGACTCCACCGCAGGAGCGGCGATTGGCGCCTATTTTGCTGCCTATCTAACACTATTTTACTGCTACAAATAAAATTCATTCGGTATAAAATTGGTATGAAAAACATAGCTCTAGCTCCCCTACTATAAGAAATCCTGTGGTTCTCTGTGTACCATTATTTAGCAGATACCTTGTATTTCTACAATAATATCGGTATTTTTTTTCAGAGGAACGATACCAAATGTTGGCAAGTATACCAGGCAGCTTATATACTGTATTGAGCTTTGGATTGTTAGTACTCTCTAAATACTTGGATAAATAGAAACAAATACATCTTAAAGATATTAAAGAATTTTAAACCACTTATGTTTTACTTTGTCGCATTTTTTAATGTTGCCCTATGATTATTTTTAAGCTTGCAATATAGCGTCCATATAAAATAGTTATTTTTGTACCAAGGGCGTAAAATAGCACTTTTACGCCCGCGGCTTAAAGTTATTGACCGAGCTCCGCAAGGGCAACAATCAGCTGTGGTCGTAAAGTGCTTTACGCCAGAGGTGCAAACAATATTTTTGTACGACTGAAATTATTATACAAGCATTCTCTGTAGTTAGGAGAAAATTTGCCAGCTTTTAATGTTTCAAATTGTAATCAGTATACTTTTAACATGTGTTTAATTAAATAAATTGTTTTACCAAAAATAATGGGACATTATTTAATTTATTATTGTTTTATAAATTTATAAATGCGGGCATTTTTGATACTTTTTGCCCTAGGGCGTAAAGTGCACTTTTACGCCCTTAAGTGGGGCGTAAAATTGTATTTTACGCCTGGTCGTACAAAAAATATATTAGTTTTATTTTCTTTTGGGAAAATGAGCTGATAACTTTTACTTACCTCTTTGTAAACAATCCTATATACAGTGTGTCCCAGGATAGGTGTTACAAGAGGACAAATGGACCAAAAATGTTTGAACTTTAGAACGAAATTTTGGGAAAACTGGTCGCATGACCCAAAACTAGTAATATAATTTACTAATTGGGTTATACAGGGCAGTTATAACTAAAATATGAAAATGCCCTAAAACTAACTACTTTTCTTTTTAATAATAGAACAAAATTTTATAGGTAAATGTTGTAGAAAATTAAATTTTGTGTCAAAATTTAAAGTTAAAACATGAGAGTAAAAGAAATGTAATTGTCAATTTTTACATTACGCATTACATCTTAAATAATGGGCAAGAAAGAGCAAAATTTTAAATTATTTTAATAATAATTTAAGATATTTTTTTTTTAAATTCGATGCCGTAAGCCAAGTATTTTAAAAACTGTTAATGCATAACGTAAAAATGCCAAAATATTTCTTTTACTTTAATGTTTTAACTTTAAATTTGACATAAAATTTAATTCTCTACAACATTTACTTATAAAATTTTGTTCTATTTTTAAAAATAAAGGTATTTTACTCTTGGTCATTTTTCATATTTTAAGTTATAACTTGCCCTGTATATTACCAATCGGAATAAAATTTGGTATATATCAGTTGTAGACCATGCGACCAGTTTCCCCAGAAAGATATTTAAAAATTCCAAAATTTTTGGTCCATATGTCCTCTTGTAACACATATCCTGGGACACACTGTATAATTGTGAGCCTCTCAAAATCCATATTTTAATTCAAAGGTATAAGAGTTTTTACAAAATATATAATTAAATGCCATTAAGATTCACAATGTCAAAATACGTTTTCATATTTTAATAAGCTTAAATTATGATTAGGCAGCATGAACTATATGTGGAATAGAATATAAATTATTTATAAAAAAACTTTTTATTTACGCTAGTCTTACTTTTTATTTGTTATTATTTTTATTACTTGACAATGAATTATAAATCTGTTTAAATGACACATTTTCTTATTTAGGTTGAAACTTTTTGTTGTGTTTTACGTACTTAAACTTGTTATTGTTAATGTTAAAAGTTTTATTTTTGAATAAATTTTATTATTCATATAGTTTTTCTTTGTATTAATTTAATCTGATGCTTCATTAGTCCCGTTACACATGAGACGTACGATCGCCGTACGCCTTACGCCTGATGCATTGAAAAAATGTGACCTTTCACATGCAGGCGCGGCGCGTACGCATTATGTCACATTACTTTCATTGCATCTTTTTTGTCAGGCGTAGGGCGTTTCTACGCAACATCGTTTGACTAGGTAAGGTTGCCTCGTAAGCCTTGCAACATGGCGGACCATACGTCACATATGTATTTTGCTCATTATTCAATGAAGTTTTTAACAGTGTAGTTTGTGTTTTTTGTCAATATTAAAGAAATACTTTTAAATACTGTTCATTCCAGTTGTTACCGTAACTTCTTTATTTCCTATTAATAAATTATTTAACAATGATTATTCTAGCTGATTTTTAAATATTGTATATCGCGCTCTTTCGCCCTCATAGTATTATCCGTCTAGACATCCTTGTTTGCTATGTTGGCGCCAAGGAACCAGCAGTGCGGTACATATGAGACGTAATAAGGCAACCTTACCTAGTCAAACGATCTTGGTTTCTACGCCCCACGTGTAACGGAACTTAGATCTGGACGATTGGAATTGATGTTTGAAAAAGAAAGTGCATACTTCCTACATGTAGGAAGAAACAGTAATGTGTTCTTCTTCGTTCAGTACATGAAAATTTCCTGATACAATTTTTGGTAGAGGCCAGGGTAGATAATTTTAAAAACAAAAATAATAATAGTAGAATGAAAGTCATTGTAAAAGGTAAAAAATATAACAGGAAAAATAAATTCCAGGCGATCTGAGGTCGGAAAGGGGGCTGGGAGTTTAAGGGAAAAATGGTTTTTATTAATTTCTGGAAAAACTACAAGTCCTATGAAAAAAGTTAAATGGCAATGTTGTAGGTAGTAGTAGGTTTACAACTCTTGTATTACACTTTTTACATAACCTCAAAATTTATGTGAAAATTTTAAATAACCAAGTTTTTGGTTTTTATTTTTCTTTTTATAAAAAAAAATTGAAAAAATACAAAGTTTGGTGAGAACTTACGTTGGTGTCCCAAACATACTGTAACTTATTTGAATAAAATTATTTTTCCAGCTTATTTTGACTTAACATCAAAAAGCACCATTATTTTCGATCGAAAATTCACGTGTCAATAATTGGCTTTTTCAAAAAGTTGGCAGGCCTTTTGTTTGTTAAGATCTCTACTTTTCGATGATGTAAAAAATATACATTACCACGGTAACTTTTCTCAAAAAATGAATTTCTATAGGAATAGTAACCGTTTTACCCTTAAAAACCCACCCCTTCCACTCCCCGATGTCAGATCGCCTGTAAATATATTTTTCCTTTCATTTTTGTTATTTTTCCTACATTTTTTTAATGGGTTTCATCCTTCTATATTATTTATTTTTGGCTTCAAAAATTATCCACCCTGGTCTAATAATGATTTTAAAAAATCGGATCCGAGATTTTGCATTTCCTGACAACATTTACCATTGTAATGTATAGTTTGTTGACACCATTAGAAAGTAGAGATTTTAACGAACAAAATGACCACCTACTATTTGGAAAATGCCGATTTTTTGATATGTGAATTTTCGATTGAAAATAGGGTACTTTTTTGATATTTAGTTAAAATAATGTAAAAAAATTATTATTTTAAACTAAAAAATCAGTGTATTTGGGACATTGAAGAGTACGTTTTCATCAAACTTTTAGAAACTAATTTATTTCTTTGTAAAACATAAAAATAAATAAGATATGTTCTGTAGTTTGGCGGATTCATTTAATGGATGGTATTTATTTGTGGTACACGCCAAAATAAAATTAAAAGTACTAAAAATCAAAAAATTTAAACAAGTAAAAGATAATTAAAAATCGATGTTTCGGTGGCAAATCTGCCACCGTTCACCGTTGTCAAGACAAATGGAATTAAAATAATAAAAATAAAACTTACTATTATTTAGGTTTTAAAATTCAAAATTTTTATGTTTTTCTAGGATATTCTGAAAACTTTGACATTAAATGTCAAAAAGTTTTTTGAAGAAAAACATAAAAATTTTGAATTTTAAAACCTAAATAATAGTAAGTTTTTATTTTTATTATTTTTATTCCATTTGTATCTGACAACGGTGGTAGATTTGCCACCGAAACGTCGATTTTTAATTATCTTTTTAGTTGTTTAAATTTAATTTTTTTTTGGTTTTTTAGTAATTTTAATTTTATTTTGGCGTGTACCCAAATAAATACCATCCATAAAAAATAAATAACTAAAAACTTGGATATTTGAATTTTGAACATACATATTGAGGTTATGTAAAAAAACGTAAAAACGAAAGTTGTAGATCTTTTCATTGCCTACAACTTTGCTATTTAACTTTTTTCCATGGGACTTGTGTGTTGCCGGAAATCGAGAAAAATCGTATTTTTCACTTAACCCCCTCTCTCCCTTCTCGACCTTTAATCGCCTGGAATTTATTTTTCTTTAATTAATTATTGTTATTTTCTCCACCTATTTCGATGTACTATATTTTTTTCACTTTTTACGTTTTTTACTAGTTTATCAAGATTTCTGGACAAATGTGTTAGAAACTGCCAGTAATAATATTTTTCGGTTTTAGCGGTAGGCGCCGCTTTAACGCTTACGTATGTAACAGCTGCCTGATTAAAAACATACAAATTCTTTTAGGGTAACATAAAAATCAGAGGCACCAATCTGTCGCTCTTCCGCTTGCCGCTTGTATCGTAGTCGTGGGCTTATCAATACCTTTGTCAGGGCCGTATTATCCATTAGGCTTACTAGGCTACAGCCTAGGGCCCCATGAAAAAATTAGGCGCTAGACAGGAGAGTAATAGGCGCTAGACAGAGGAGTTTTTAAAAAGTTTAGGTTGAGTGGGAATTTTTGGTGACTAATTTCTCTGTGAATAAGGTGCTTTGCAATGGTATGAAATAGGCGTGAAAAGGAGGGAATGACCTTTTTATTTTTTGGTCATCAAATTTTATTTTGGGTGATGAAGTAAGGCGCCTGGCACTTAAAATAGGCGCTACGGAGGAAAGGACCTTTTTTGTTCTTTTTTTAATTTTTTTCTTTTGCTTTTTAAAAATTCTTTTGATGGAAAATAGGCGCTCCGGGAGTTCTAGCCTAGGGCGCCTCAAACAGTTAATACGGCCCTGACCCTTGTTCGTTAAACCTCCTAAGACAAATAAAAAGTGCCTAAATGTTGATAATAACAAAATTATAGACATAAGAGGTGACTGCTTTTATTATTACACTTAAATACATAAGAACTGATGCAAAGTACTTAAACAAAATTAAAAGATAAATTAAATAACGTTCATATATACATACTTTGGTTTTAAGTTCCTGAGGAAATAAAAGGTTTGTTCCAGCAGGCTGTCAGAAATGTTTGCAACCGTTTGGATTCTGCGCACGTCAAGTTTGTTGTTCCAGCAGTGCCATGTTTGTAACATTATACAATTGTTTATTGTTCCGGCAGTAGTTTTAAGATGTTGGAAACTGTTTGAAAAGTTTGCAAACTTTTTTCAAAGATTACTGACATTTTTAACAAAACCTTTCTTGTATTAACGTATAAGCAGTATGCACGCCTTATTTATTTTTCGTTCCAGCAGAAAACTGTTGCCAACATTTCTGACTAATGTTTGTAACAATTTCTGCTTTTTACGATTGTTGCTAACATGTTTCCAACATTCTGCTGGAACAAACCCAAATATAGGGACATTTTAACTGCTAAATATAATTGAACTGATTTTATAAACAATAAATTTACATATTTTAAGATTAAAAATCTAAAAATACGTAAAAGCTTTTAAAACGTCCCAAATAAAATTGAGTTTCTACCTTAGGTAAAACATTTTTAGGGTTGGTCTTTGTTATTACTTTTTTAAATATTTTTATTGCCTTAGTGGCAAAAGTTTTTCGGTGTATAGAAAATTTCTGTTAAGTTTTATAGGGTGTTAAAATTCGAGGTTAGGTATTGGGACTTCTCCCGTAGTTGCATTGCTGCAGTTAGGAGGAAAACTGTGTAATTTTAACATTTAATCAAATAATATATGTAGGTAAAAATTTAATAATTTTCCAAAACTGTATTATTTATTTTAAAAACTGTAATTTGACTCCCTTAGCCCTACCTACCAAACATACGCTGTCGTGGTTTCCCCATTATCAAAAAGTTTTAAGACTTGTTTAGAAGTATTTTTTAATTCCAAACATAATTTCAGCAAATTATTGTTTAGTAATAACGATTTTTGTGTTTTTTAACGTATGTGTTGTAGGCAAATAAAAGGAAGTTGTTAGTGTTTTTTAAACAGGAAATATTATTTTTTAATTTTTAACATAAAATTTTTAAATAGTGGCCCGTGCTATTTTTTTCGAATTTCTAACACCCTGTGCTGTTTTTTTAATGTACATCAATATACAATTTATTAATTAAAAAAAATCGCCCATACAATTCTACCGAGGCAGAAATTTATTCAGAAAATAAAATTTATTTAGATGAAATTGCAGGAAAAAGAGGAGTTGTACTATCCATTTATAACTATGTTATCAGACTTTTTGACACTGCGTTTATATTAGTAATAACCAACAAAAACATTATAATGCATAAGATTTTATAGTCAAAAAATACGAAACTCACGGTAATTTTTATGATATTAACAAGATCTGGATGCTTCAAATTTAGCGGTCAGTTGTTTTTCTTTTTGTTATAATGATTTATAAATAAGGGTCATATTGGTTTTCTTTATCATATTTAGTATTTCTCGTAGTTTTTTAGATTACCGTAATACAGTTAAATTTGTAGCACCAATTCTCATTATTTTTTTTGTGATTTTGCAACTTATAGCTTAGCATATAAGAATGCAATTGCCCTAGTTCACAATTTTATCACTTTTATAATGTTTATTTAATTTGGACTTATTTCCATTTTTCTTCAATATACTAATGTTACAGCCAGAAATTAATTAGATTAAAGTATTTTACCAAAGTTATTATTTTGAATACTTACAAGTAACACAAAATAGAAAATGAGTGATTTGGCTGATCCAGTCTTTAAAAAAATCTTACATACAGAAAAACATCAAATGAACCAAGTAGAAAATCGTTGGTTTCCGAGATATTGGCTTTTGAAAATTGTCAAAATTATCTTCTTAAATCAAATTTTTGGCTATCACACCTAAAGAAATTTATTTTTGTTGTAAAATACCTTAGTCGAGATAACATCTGATTATATTCTTAGATGCTAAAGATGGTCATAATCACAAATTAAAAACGTTGTGTGTATGTTTGTATTAAGCCTCGGTTCCAGGGATACGTTGTCGCTATCGACACATACCTACTTCTGTGTTAAGGAGTGTCCACATTTAGTGAACGTATACGGCCGCACGGACATGTGGTATACGCTAAAAATGTGCGTACGTTTTCTTCGGCATGGGATCTGACGTCCACATTTAGTGATTAGTGAACGTATGCGTGCAGTGTCCTTCGCCTCCGTTCATCAAAAAGAGGTTACAAGCACGCCCCAATGCATACGTAAGGTATCCACTTTATGCAACCAACTAAACCAATCAAATTTTCTTTGGTTTTGTGTCTTAACCAACATATTTAATTATTTTGTAGTATTTTTTTGCTGTTTAAGGATATTCCCCCTTTTTGATTTTTCAATTTTGTTGAACCAAGGCCTGGATACGTTACCGATCGCGATAGGATACATGTGCCGGATCGATAAGTTTCACGTACGTATCGAAACCAACGTATCGCTTCTGTGCAAGCGTATTACGATAGGGGCACGGATAAGCAGGATAAGTGATGCTTTTTTAAACAGAGTTTTGTCTCTCTTTACGTCTACACTATCCAAACGCATACGTTTCTTGCTTGTGCGGCCGTATACGTTCGCTAGGTGTGGTTACACCTTTAGGAGTATGTCTCGCGACAAGCATATTGTTCATCGCGTTAAACCGAAATATTACCTTATCATTCAATGAAATCTAACTTTGACAGTTAAAGCAAGGCCAGGGACGTAAACGTCTCCGTATTAAATGACAGCTGCGCATGAGCATTATAATTTTTTCTAGCGACCCGAACCTGGCCAAACATTCCAACCTATTAAACCGAACGTATACAATTAGATACTAATAGCAAATTGTTTGAATGTGTTGATTTATAACAACACTGTTTACAAAAACTTCAAAAAAGTGAGATTAAGTCGTCAGTCGTCTACGTCAGCCATTTTGCTTTACCTCTATTTTAACCATATGGAGTAGGAACAACGTAACGTATATTTCTGCGTTTACGTCGGTCACATACGTCAATGTCTTTGGTCTTGTTTTAACTGTCTCTCTTATTAAAGATATTTGCATAAGTTACTTATTCTATGCTGAAATTAAAGTTCGTAGAATTTTATTGAGTATTATAATTCAACTTTTACCACGTCGATTAGAGGTAAAACGCTTTTGATTGATGGTGGCGCTGGCGACTATACAGGGTGTTTCAAAATTCGGTACAAATATAATAGGGACAAGTTTTCGTTTTACGTAAAAATAAGTCAATTTTTCGTAAACATATCTACGTTCTAAAATGTCCCCTCTCCGAGCTACAGCCATCGTAAGTCACGTGGCGCCCTTCCCACAAAAAAATAAATAAAATGACAACAATGACAAACACCATGTCGTTATCTAACACAAAATTGATTAATATGGCATATTACATTAAAAGTTTGGAAATTGACAAACCCACCAGTGTAAGAAAGCCATTTTTACACAACACTATTATTTCTACGACCAAAAATGAGTCACTAAAATAGTAATTTATGTAACAAATGCATAAAGTAATACGTTTTTTTAGGAATGAGAAGTTTGACAGCACGAGCCTTTAGGGCGAGTATGCGCAATCCCATGAGTAAAAAGACACTTTATGCATGTGTTACATACTATATTTTTTCCACGATTGTATAAAAATTCCCAAAATACCATTTTATACATGTTTTATTTATAAAAACTTAAGTTTAATTTTTGCAGCACAGCCATTATATTGCAACAAAAAATCATAGCCTTCTTATTTTTAAAAGACAATTATCCTCTTCATAACTATGCATTTATTATTTAATTTTAGAAAATTGTATGTACTTATTTTTGTAGAAATAATACTAAAACAGTATAAATTCCTTTTTAATTTCTTAGTTATTCAAATTCATAATTACTAATCATTTTTTAACACGCTTTTTTATTAGCTTGGGTTGTGATCTATCTATCTATCTATCTATCTATGTAACGGAATCTTTGAGCCTAATTTTTACCAACTCCCAGCGATTCAATTTCTTTGAAACTTTGCACACGTATCAAGGACCGATGACAATGCAATAATTTAAAAACAGTATCCCGTTATCCTGATTAGGACCGCCAGGATAAATAAAATCCTTTACAGATCCTCTGTGAAAGAGTAAGCGAGCTAGAGCTAGGCGAGTGATCTGCGCATGCGTGCAGCTGAGAGACGAATGTTGCCATTAATCTTGAGTTGGGCTTCGACGGTTCGGATGATATGCGGATTGAAGAACTGAACTGCTCTAAGTTAAGGGAAAAACCCCATGCAGTGAAGCTTTAAATGAAATGATGAGATTACGAAATAGTTCGTAAAACATTTCAATATCACATGACCGCAGAAAACTAATTGATATATCGAACTAAAAAATGAAAAATAAATAATAGTTTAAAAAAAACTAAAAAACACGCTTTTATATGCAACCGAACTAAAAATTAGAAAATAATTTTCATTACAAAGAGTTTGTCACTTCAGAATAAAAGCGTGGGGTGCTTAATATATTAAATGTTATAATTATTCTATTTGCAAATATCTATAAGGAAAAAGTTATGAAAAAATAGTAAAATGCACCCCACGCTTTTATTCTGAAGTGACAAACTCTTTGTAATGAAAATTATTTTCTAATTTTAGTTCGGTTACATATAAAAGCGTGTTTTAATATTATTTATTATAATTTCTATTAAATTTATTTGCAAACTGTCAAATTTTAAAACTAGTGACACATGAACTAAAGACATAATGACGAAATCAAAGGTAACATGACCGTTTTGTTCAGTTGATGTCGCGTTTACTGTTATATTACATAAATGGATATTTAAGTTTATTGAAGTGGGCATTGAAACAAAACACTAATTTAAAGTGCGAGAAAAACCTTTATGTAGTGTACTAGAATGGAGTACTTTAACGTCATGTTAACGATTTTAAAAAACAGCATTTTTTTAACGGTCGTGGAAAAACTAAGTTTTAAGCTTGTTTGTCTTTACTGAAAAAAATAGAAAACAATTAAAAACTTTGGAACACTACGATAATATATACTTTTCCTCACTGCGGTATATTATACTGTTTGACAATATTTTTATATTAAAATTTCCATACCTAGTAGCTTTGAAAATCTATCATCATTTTAGTATTTATTAAGGTCTTCACTTAATTAAAAAATATTTTATGGTTTATTTCAATATAATTCCAATTCACAGTCTGATAACTCCAAATTTATTTTAAATATCAATATGACAGCAATGACAGCTGTTTTGTTTTAGCTAAAAAGAATCTTTTAGAATGACATCATAACATATATCATACTAGTGTTGTAACGTACTTTACATCACTAGTGCGCTATTATAAAGCATTTTCTATGCGTGAAAACAGTGCGCTATTTTCTATTTTCACATGTGGTCGTAGGACAGCCTACTTTCATATAGTTTTTCTTTGATTTTTTTATACATAATTGCTTCCCTTCTATTTGAACGCGATTTTCTCGAAAATCGTTTGCTTTATCACCAAATTGCAAAACACCAAATATTTGGATTTTTGTGACCAACTTCATGGTGTAGCCAAATTAAAAAAAAATAGCGTACACATAAAATGTTGGTAAACAACAGTGCTTCAATCCGTTCCTAAAATTGTTTTTTTTCCTTTTTTAGAATAAATAAAAAAGCACAGCCCAAAATAATAGCAGTGCGCAAATTTTAGGAAATATTTTTACAGGATAAAGTGTTATTTTGATGTCAAAAATACGCACTGCAAATATTTCTATGGAATTTTGAAACACCCTGTAAGTAGGCGCTGAGAATCTTTAGTTAGCCAGTCTTGTCACTGACCTATAGAAACTTTATATTAGATTTAGAGTTATACACGTTCGGGCTTAAAATGTTAGTCCCTGGGCCTGTATTAAAATTGACATCATGATAATAATAATCTTTTAAAACCTCTTTACCGGGGTTCCTTTTGACGAGTCTCCACGAATATACATCCCGCCATATATGGAAGCGGCGCTTTAACACGTCACATGTCTTTTTGTCGGACACGTTTACCACGTTTATCATGTTTTAAACAATTGCATGTAAAATCGTAAAGGTTACAGTTACGAAACCCGCCCAATCCGATACTCATGGGTCTTATGGTTTCGTGACTGTAACACTTACGATTTTGGCTCAATGTTTAAAAATGGCATGAAAAACATTGTGGTAAACTTGTCCGACAAAAAATGTGACGCGTTTGCCAAATCCAACACTGGAAACATTTGACATTGACAGACTGGGTTAAAGCACCGATTCCATATATGGAGGTATATATATTTGTGGTAGACTCGTTATTATCATGAAGTCAATTTTATTTCTGGTCCAGGGACTATATTGTTTTATGAATAATAAAACGAAAACATTCAAATAACTAATACAATTTTAACAAAAACGAGTTCTAAAAATAGATATGTAAAAGTACTTTCTTAAAGCATACCCAAATATTGCCTATTCCTTGCTTTACCCTATATGAAAATACATAAATAAATCGTAATCATATAATACTTAATCACTCCAATGCAAAAATAACTTATTTACTATTATTTTATCACTACGTAAGCTACTGCTCAAAAAGTTTAATCTGAGACATACCTAGTGAAAAATTTACTCTAAAATCATCATTTTTTTTCTAACAGTAGGTACTGTATAATAGTATTTTATTTCATACTGTCCAGTAAATCCACTTTCCCTGTATTAATATGGGGCCGGTAAATTGCACATTACGGTACCTGGTACCGTAATGTGTTGCCTAGCAACGCTGTCATGTATCATTATAAATGTCCACGTGATCATTGTTGTTATGCCTTGATTAATGTCATTTTTGGATGCCAAAATGAAATTAAATCTTTAAATACTCATATATTAAGTGATTTTCATCTGATATTAGGATATAAAGGCATTTCTACTTGTACTTAAAATATATTTTTTTACCAACTTTAGTAAATAAAAATGATTAGATTACTACAAAACAGATTTCCTATTACATTTCTTAAAGTATTTTGTTTAACTAAAGTTGGTAATTTCTATTTTATTTAAACCTATATCTAGCGTTACCTATTTAATACCATTTAGGAATTTCTACTTGTAAAATATATTTTTCTACAAACTTTAGTAAATGAAAATTATCATATTACTATAAAACAGACTTATTGTTACACTTTCAAAAATATTCTATTTTACTAAATTTGGTAATTTCTATTTAATTTGAACCTATCTAACGTTACCTATTTAATACCGTTTAGGAGCTACAACTAATATAATATTTTTTTATCAATTTGACAGTGACAAGTAAAGAATAATCATAGTTACTTATGATATGGAGAACAAGGCTGTTACCTACGTAATTTAAGTAAAATAATTTGATACTAACAACATGTTCTCTTAAAATTTTATAAATAATATTTATTCATTAATTTTCATAAAGACAGTATGAAATAAAATATCATACGATACACGTCCGTTAGGTGTTATTACAGTACTCGTTTATATTCCAGACTCGGATCCTGCGTCGCTTCGTCGTAAACATCTCGTACTGTAATAAGTCACCTACCGGACTAACGTAATAGTATTTTACGTTATAGTAATCTAATAATTTTTATTTACTAAAGTTGGTACAAAAAATTATTTTAAGTACAAGTAGAAATTCCTATATATCCTAATATCAGATGAAAATCGCTTAATATAGTGAGTATTTATGGCATCCAAAAATGACATTAATCAAGGCATAATAACAATGATCATGTGAACATTTATAATGATACATGACAGCGTTGCTAGGTAACACATTACGGTACCAGGTACCGTAATGTGCAATTTACCGACCCCAAATTAATACAGGGTAAGTGTATTTACTAGATAGTATGAAATAAAAATATTGTTCACGACGATTTTTAAAGACAAATTTTTTATAATTTTGTCACTTAGATTCTGGATTTTTAAACTATCATAAATATCAATATCTTTATAAAACAAATAATTATTCTTAAGGAAATTTTATGCTCTACAAAAAAGGTCTCTTCAACATTTTTCGATAAATTTATTCCTTTCAAAGTTATTCAATGTTGAAATAAATTTTCATTTCAATTTCAAAATTAAGTAACTTTGAAAGAAATAAATTTATCGAAAAATGTTAAGAGAGCTTTCTTGAAGAGCATAAAATTTCCCTTAAGAATAATTATTTGTTTTATAAAGATATTGATATTTATGGTAGTTTAAAAATCCAGAATCTAAGTGACAAAATAAAAAAATAATTTATGTTTGTCTTTAAAAATGTTGTGCACAGAATATTTCTCCTGAAAACTTATGCACCTGAAACTTTTATACAATTTTTTCCAAACTCAAAATTAACCGAGATACAGGATGTTGAAGAAAAATGTTTTTTAATTTTTTTTCTAATAACTTTTTTCTGGTGCACTGATTTTCGCCAAATTTTGCACACATTTCAATAAGAAATTACCCATAAACAACGTTTGTTTTCAAGGCTTACTTTGTTAATTTTGAAAAGCAAAAATCAGAATTTTTAATTAAACATACGTAAATGTTTAAAGTAGTTTTTTCGGAAACCGTTCATTTTAAGTTAATGCAACAAGAGGACCTTTTTAAAAAATATTTTGCAGCTCTAAGTTTTAAGTCATTTTTCTAAAGTGAAGGACATTGACTACTGTCGTCAAATTAATATGGATGAATACAAAGAATCATTAGTGATATGTATGGAAAATCCGAAATCCTGACGCGTATGTTCCCGACACTCTGTATATTTTTTTAACTTACCCCCGTGTATCTTAAAAGTAAAGACATTTGGGACATGGGTTTATTTAAAGTATTCTTCTTAAAATCACCTAATGATTCACACCTTTGAAGATCAGCAGCATCTTAAACATCCTTTATTTTAAAAATATTTATTTAAATTCTCCACTAAGTATGTCATTACATCTTAAATAATTTATAAATAGGGTTCTGGAAATCCTTTTTCTCTCTCTCTCTCACACACATATTACATTCTCTATACCTGTATCGAAATTTAGTTTTCTAAGAATTAAGTTTAAGGTACATACATAACGTGTTAGTTGTTTTTAGGTTTAACTTTAAACATTGACATTTAAGAAATTTATTTTTAGAATTTATTTAGCTTTACACATTTTTTTTTTTCAATTGTAGGGAAATAAGTGATGAATTTGTGATATCGAGTTTGTGTTATAGGCTTCAAAAACACTTATAACTTGTAGTTTCTTTAATTTGTATTAATTGGAACTAAATTAAAAGGAGCGTAAAGGGACATGTTCTTTTATATAACATAACATATTAACAGGGTGTTCCTTTAAAAACTTACCATTCAAGTTATCTGCGAAAAGAGACAGATTTGAGAAACACGTCAAGATATTTATTGAGGGGGAACGTTTTTTACAAAAAATTTGACGACGCCCCTTCAGCCTTTTAACCACCAGGGCCACTACCCCAAAATTCTTAAATGAGAAGATGTGTCGAGTGATACATCATTTACGAGTACTTTATAACCCTAGAATATAAAGTCAGTATCTTTACCTACTACAAAATGGCGGTACTTTAAAAATTACCCAAATACCTGATTGGAATGGCCATATTTCTGAAGCTAATAAAGTAAGATGTATCTAATGGGATATTTTATGAAGCCTTTTTAAAGATCTTTTTATTGGTAATAAAATATACAGGGTGCTTCATTAAAAAAATATACACTTTTTATTCTACCCTGTATATTATCACTAGTATTACCATTAAAAAGATTTTTAAAAGAGCTTTAAGAAAATACCACATTAAGTATATCTAGCTTTATTAGCTTTGTAAATAAGGCCATTCCAACTAGGTATTTTGATAATTTTTAAAGTACCACCATTTTCTGGAAGGCGAAGATATTGACTTTATATGCAGGTTTATAAAGTACTCGTCAGGAGCTTTAAAATGATGTATCACTTGACCCCTTTTCCCTTTTAAGAATTTTTATGTGATAGGCCTGGAAGTTAAGGAGTTGAAGGGATGCGGTCCAATTTTTTTGTAAAAAAGTTCTCCTTAATAAATATTTTGACACGTTTCGGCTATTTTCTCAAATCTGTCTCTTTTCCCAGAAAACTTGAGCGGTAAGCTTTTAAATGAACACCCTGTATGTTTATGGATATTATAAGCATGAATTGACATTTTTTCAGCCTCAAATCCACTTTGATTTGACTGAAAATACCATGAACTACAAATGCATAGTTAGAATTTTTAAATTATTTATTACAACAAATATACCGGGTGCTATCTAACGGCGGTAAAACACAAATGTTGGGCTTATTTCTGAGCTAACTCTATAATAAAATTTTATATAAACATTCACATGACGGCACAGTGTATACGGCTGCTGCGTTTTTGAAGTAAACCTTTGAAATTTAATTGAAAAAAGGTTAAACAAAAAAACTAAAAAGGGTGAATTCAAATATCATGTGTCACTTTAGCTTTAAGAATTGTGTGCAAACAAAAGGGATGCATAGCAGACATAAGGTTAGTTTGATTTTCAAGTTTGATGATTTCAAAAACAAAACATTTTTGACAAATAGTTCTTTCAGATTCCCAAAAGAACCCTCGTATACCAAAATTGCTCAAAATCGGCGTTAAGGCAACTTAACGAGACAATTGCCAAGGATTTAATTATGGAAATAAAGATGTTGTTCTCACCATTTACGTTTTTTTAAAACATATTTAATGTATGACTAAAATCCAAGTTCAATCGATACAAAAAGAATAAAAAGCCTATTCTTACTTAACATTTTTCTTGGATATTTCACCACATCACCTATTTCCCCAAATCTTCCACATGTAACTTCCCATCAGTTCAACTTTAAACTTTCAGTGATTACACCAAAACACTCCATGTTAAGTCAAATATCCAAAACGTCCATTGTAACTACAAACTATAGGGCAGTAACTATAGAAGAGGTTAAATGACACTACTGTTACACGCTATCCTAATTTTGTACCGAATTCATGTAAAATATCACAAGCCATATCAACATTATTCCTCGTTATCCCTAGCGCTTTAATCACAGAGTCCCTCGAATAACCTTCACTCACTAGTTTCTTGATGTAGTCCATGTTAAGGTTTTCATACGAAACGTTAGTTTCACGTTCAAGAGGGTTAACTCGTTTTCTATTCTTCGGAGGAAGGTCAACTTCCACATTCTCATAGCAAGGCTTGCTAGGATCTACAGATTTGCTTATATTTGGAGTTGTATTTGATTTGGGGGCACAGTCTTCGGAGCGCTCCGATTTGACGGACAGCTCAAATGTCTCGTTTGAGTCTTGCTAGTATCGATGACGTTATTATCACAATTTGAAATGACGAGACCCACTATGGTCTCTGGAGTGCTTAATTCTATAGGTTCAATTTCAGGGCTGCGATGCATCTCTAACATTGAACTACTTTTCGGCAGTTGTGGCACTTCGATGGTGTGACTTAGATTGGTTACGGATTGTGATTGTGCTTCGCTTAGACCTGCGTTTGCAGTATTGCTATTTCCGTTGCGTATTATGTGCGATGACGTTGTGGGGATGGGGGTTGTTCGTGGGTTGGAGAGCTTTTCTCGGGGAAGGGCGGCGGGGCCGATGTAGGGACCACTATGTTGCCTAGTGGGTTGCGGCGCATGAATCGGGGACTGCTGCCTGGTGATATCATGGGACTTGCCGACTGCTTAAAGAAGAAGAAAATTACTGTTATTAAATTAAAAAAAAAAAAATTAATTGGGTATGCATACTCAATGAAGTTCAGAAACTTGTCCTCATAGTCCCTGGGCCAGTAATGAAATTGAGTTCATTATAATTACATTTTTAAAACCTTTTAGGGGGTATATGGAAGCTGCGCTTTAACCCAGCCTGTCAATGTCAAATCTTTCGGGTATCGGAGTTGGCGCGTCAAATTTTTTAATAAATGGTATTTATTTGGGTACACGCCAAAATAAAATTAAAAGTACTAAAAAACCAAAAAAATTTAAACAAGTAAAAGATAATTAAAAATCGACGTTTCGGTGGCAAATCTGCCACCGTTGTCAAGACTAAATGGAATAAAAATAAAAACTTACTATTATTCAGGTTTTAAAATTCAATATTTTAATGTTTTCTAGGATATTCGGATATTCTGAAAACTTTGACATTAAATGTCAAAACATGTTTTGACATTTAATGTTTGAATAATAGTAAGTTTTTATTTTTATTATTTTTATTCCATTTGTTCTTGACAACGGTGGCAGATTTGCACACCGAAACGTCGATTTTTAATTATCTTTTTACTTGTTTAAATTTTTTTTGGTTTTTTAGTACTTTTAATTTTATTTTGGCGTGTACCCAAATAAATACCATCTCTTAAATGAATCCGTCAAATTTTTTGTCGGACAAGTTTACCACAATGTTTTACATGCAATTTTTAAACATTGTGCCGAAATCGTAAGGGTTATAGTTACGAAACCCGCCCAATCCGATACCCAAAACATGTCCATGAGTCTTATGGTTTCATGACTGTAACACTTACGACTTTTGGCACAATGTTTCGAAATTGCATGTGAAACATTGTGGTAAACGTGTCCGACAAAAAAGTGACGCGTTTGCCCAGTCCGATACTGTAACATTTGACATTGACAAGCTGGGTTAAAGCGCCGCATCCATATATGGCGGTATGAATATTCGTGGTAGACTTGTCAAACGAAACCCTCCTTAAAAGGTTTTAAAAGTGTTCTTATAATGAAATCCATTTTATTACTAGCTTAGGATTATTATTAAATTACTGGTTACCAAGTTAATGACGTAAGATATAAACGTCGTGCCAGCTCGATTCTTTCTAGGGGCTCGATATTGATATAAACATAAACAAATGTTGACTCGCTTTAATGGTTTTAAAATGGCGCGATGTGTATAAAGTAATTGTAATTTCCCGACCTAGCATTTTATTAATTTAGATAGTTATATCGACTTTCTGCCGAGTCAGAAGTAAAATTTATAATTTTCAGTTTCTTGTGGCGAAAACACTGGCGTGGGGGACTAAGGGGGATAGTTACCCCCAGGATGTATTGCTGAAGTCCTTTTTTTATTTTTTAGTTACATACCCAAAACGATATGTTGTGTAGGGTAGGGAACATATTAAGAGCAGAGCTTTAAGAGCATATTTGTTTGGATTGTTACCTGAAGACCTTTTGTTTTTTGTTGTCATATAGTCCAGAAAGTCCATTACCCCCGCTCTCCCAGAAAATGAAATTATCTACACCAGTGGGTTAAAAATAGGTTTTTGATTACGAATACGTTTTTCGTTTAAAGATGGCAATTTTTTCCTCCTTAATTATACAGTTAATTTAGGTAAATAAGGCCGAATTATAGATGAAAAATATCAAGAAATACTGCAATGCTATAGATGGGCCTATATTTAATTCATTCTGAAAGCGATGCCGCCTAGTACACAAAAAATAATAAAGTAAACAAAACCTTTCGAATGCACTTAGCCTCGGACAGAACCTGATTACATATTTTTAGATAAATAATAAAAATACATTGCTAAAACACGTATCACCTACTTACAAAACATTCTCTTATTTCGCCTCTGCCTACTATTAAACCGGTGGCACGTGGCGTGGTTCTAGAAACTGGTCGGGTTACATATTTTTTGCTGCAATAAATCATTGTTCACAAAAGGGTTTCTTTATATTATCATTTTTTGTGAACTTGGCGGCATCGCTTTCAGAATGAATTAAATTTGGACCCATCTTTAACTTAAATTGCATTGTTTCCATTGCATTTAACACCCAGTTGATTCTTATAAATCATTAGTACCTATTTAAATTGTTTTCTATAGCATTTTAAACAAAATTTTGGTTCCTTCCGATGCATGAGTATGTTGAATATTCAAATTTAGTTGGTCAAAACACAACACAATGAAACTCGCTAGACTTTGATCGACTATGCTCCAACTCGACTCCTTTTTTGTAGACTATAAAGGCAGCAAACCATATACTTAAAAAGACATAAGGGGGTTTAGTTTTTCTAATACTTACCGAAATATCTGTCCTAGGCTTTAGTGCAAGAGCATGTAAACTACTTCCAGCACAGTTCCATAGTTCACCAGGATCCTGAAAACAGATTTAAAGTATTTTTAATATATGTATGTAGTGGATAAGCCTTCTTTTAGGTTTTTTTTTAAATGCACTATTCACACTATTGTGAATAAATTACAAATAAATCTTATTTTTATACTAACAAGAAATCTGGAAAAAATTTTAAACGGGTTTCCATATAGAAATTAGGAAAATATCTTTGGATCATATTTTTTTTATACCATATGACAAACTTCTGCTCTGTAAAATGAGCTACTCTTTTAATGTCTTAGTTAATACACAGCGTGTTTCAAAAGTAAGGTAAACATTTTAAGAAGTCAAACCTAGGGTACATTAAAAAAAAGTGCATATAATCCTGATGTCATAAACAGTCTAACTTTTAAGATACAGTATTGTAAACTTAAAAAATAAGCTTTATTTCATTATTGATATCAACTACGATATTTTAATGAAGACAGAGGCATTTATTCATAAATAATTTTTTATTTATTGCTGAGGCGTTTAATCAAGATTTGATCTTAATATTTTTAAAAATAAATATTGTACGTCAATGCTTTACACATAACACAAAAACATATATTTCTTACATTCTGATTCATTTTCAAACAAATTTAATTCCTTATTTTTTTTAGTTCAATGCATGGTTTTCGCGTAAAAAAGAAGCATAACTCTGCATGCCCTTCAGGCTTTTTGTCTCTCCGGTAGTGGAGCGAATAGAGTCTTTGATCTCTAAGCAGCCAGAAAGCCCAGGTTCGATCCCCAGCAGTTACGCCTGATGGACGCAGGTGAATGTCCTGTTGGTGTCTTTTGTGATCTTAGCAGGGCATTCGATTGTGTAAATCACAATATACTGCTTGAAAAGCTTGAAGACTATGGCATAAGAGGCTTCGCGTTAAACTGGATATCATCCTTTTTTAAAAATAGACAACAATTTGTGTCTATTAATCACGTAATAGACTCTAATAGGATGGTCTCAAATTCAGGCACAATAAATATTAATATAGGAGTACCACAAGGGTCCATATTGGGCCCAATCCTTTACATTTTATATACGAACGACATAACCTTGGTCTTGGATAGGGAATGCGTCTCAGCACTTCATGCCGATGATGCGTCCATTGCTTCAACTGGAAAGACTGATGAGATATTGCAGTCGAACTGCGGGAGGAATTTGAGGGGCCTTCTTTCATGGTTTAGTGAAAAAAATTTATTCCTGAATATTTCAAAAACGAACTATATGCGCTTTCATACAAGACAAAATATGAATGACTTAAAAATAAATGTTCAGATTGATAATCAGGATATAAATAGAGTACACAATATTACATTTTTAGGGGTTACAATTGAAGTTACTTTCAATTGGAGGCAACAATATGAAGCTCTTTGTTCTAAATTGAACACGCAATGTTTCCTCATTCGTAATTTAAAAGGAGTTCTAACGAAAAATCAACTTTTATCGGTGTATTATGCACAAGTGACCTCTCGCTTAAACTATGGGATTTGTTTCTGGGGAGCATGTCCGGCTGCCTATCAGGTATTCACTCAGCTTTCATTCATGTAGAAGGCTATTCGTAGATTTAAATATTCTTACGATGACTTCTGTTCTTATCTATGAACTTTGCTTAAATGTTTTTAAAAATAAATCTTCGTTTATTGTAAATGGTGACATACATACATTTAATACTAGAAATAAAAACAATTTTCGATTGCCGTTTAATCGACTAGATTGTGGCAAAAGCTCTTCATATACCTTAGGTTTAAAGATTTCTAATAATCTTCCCAATTTGTTAAAACAAGATAAAAATCTTAAAAGCTTTAAAAGTCACTTCGTCTATATTTAATTCATAAGTGTTTTTATACTTTAGAAGAGTTTTTTAATGAAGGTCATTAATATGACTGAATATTTTGTGTAATTACTTGTTATTGCATTTTTACCATACATGTAAGTACGTAATACCATGACGTTTTCCATACATTTTGTAAATGTCTTCAGGAAATAAAAGTATTTTGTGTGGCTATTAAGAGATGATGCCTTTAGTCAAAAAATATTTGAAGGAGCCAACCTTATGCATTTTAAAATATATTTTACCTTACTTTGAAAGACCTTGTAACCCTAGGATTTAAATCCTAACTCAAAAAGCTTATTATTAGCAGCCGTTCAGCCCAGTTTCTTTTATAAAAATATGAGCATGCATAAGCATGAACTACTTACCTTGTGCATGTAACTTAAGCTAAAAACACAGACTTTGCATGATATGACCACAATGCATTTCTTTCCTTAAACCACTAACATAGCAATAAAAAAATGTAAAAAATGTCGTTGGCACATAACAACTGCTAAATACTTTCTAAATGGTTTAAAAAGATAAATAAACATAACGTCACCTTAATTATGAAACCACCTAACTCCATTTTTAATAAAACATGAATTACCATCTTTAGCCTTACAAAATAAGGCTAAAGATGGCAATGCATGTTTTATTTAAAATGGAGTTAGGTGGTTTTACAATTAGGATGACGATAAACAAAACAAGTTTTGTCGTATAATAAGAGATGGCGTTATAATTCGTTGGGTCAAAGAACATTATAGCTACCGCAATAGATGTTTAGTTCAAATGGCAGAATAACGAATGAGTTATCACCACGCGCTTATATGGACAGATTCGCAATCTCAATAAGCGAGCTTATAAGAGGGCTTCGATTTTCGGCGCCGATTTCTTTACACGTGTCCGTAATTTTATTGCGGTAGCTATCATATTCTTTGGTTGGGTTATTTTTCCTACAATGGTAATACTTTTTATGAGCACTGTAAAGGTTAAATGCAGCTATTTAAAGTTAACGTATCGTCGTCTTGGTCAGTGACATAATTCTAATTTCTGGAAAGCTGTAGCACCAAACAAGAAAAATAATTGTTTATAAAAGTGTAAAACATTCATCATAAAAGTCCTAAATTTACCCAAGTGATCAAAGTCATAGGAAAAATATAAAATATGGTTTTATGGTCCACAAATCAGTCAAGAAGGTGTTACTATCAGTTTTGGAATTTTGTACATTAATTATCTTAAAACTCGGTAAATTAAAGTATGAACTTTTGCGACATCCACCCTATTCACCAGATTTAGCTTTCCCCGACTTCTGGCAGTATCTCAAAACATTAAATCTTATTATTTTTATTAAATGGCAAAACTTATCACCATCAGGAAATGTACATAGCAGCTGTTACTTATCACTATATTACCAACATGGACGTTGGTGGGTGCTTAAAATACTGCTAAAAAATAAAACAAAGATATGCCAGTATGCTGTATATTAAAAAATATATAAGACAATATTTTGTAGGTACAAAGTTAAACCTAGTATTAAATAATAAAATAAAAATTACTGTACGTACATACAAGGTATTGTCTTTTCAACATGAATATGACTAAAAATAATCACAGCTTAGACAGAATACAGCTTATACTTAAGCTATTTTTTACTGCACAACTACGATTATTCTTAGTAGTATTACAGTGCTCTTTCGTTATGGAACCAGCACTTTTTCCAAAATGAAAATCAATAGGATTTTACGTGTTTTACATTTAAATGCATGTATACTTGACTTAAACTTTACTCGGTAAAATGACCACCACATTTTCCGGATTTAAAGCTCTCTGACCTTTTTTTATGGGACTCCAGTATTTACTCTTTAAATTGTATTGGAGGAAATTTTAAATACACACAATGTTTTTAATAATCCTGTGATATTACTACTTGTCATAACAATTGACAGCACAAAGCTGTAAGTACCGGGTGTCCCAAAAGAAGTAAGAGGTAGTTTATAAATACTGGACGACGTAGGAATTTCGGGGCTTCGTTAGAAGAACGGAAAAGGCATTTCGTGCTGATCTATTAGAAAATCTAACAGAGAATGATATTGTTTGGGCAAAAGGAAGCATAATGGTGAACGTGGGGTAAATGATAGGGCTTTTTAGATTGAATCTGGGATGCCAAGGTTGTGGGTGAAGCCATACCTCACATATTATAAGAACGACATTTCAAACATTTTGAATGCATGTACTTGCTGGACTAAATTTTCAGGTTGCCATATGGATCATTGAAAAAATAGACGAAATCTTTCTAATGAGCATCACTTTTATAAACAAGCAAGTAAAATGAGATATTTTATAACGTCTGACTATACATAATTGCTAACTGGAACATTGGACTTTCGTTTTTAAAAAGCGTAAGGCTACGGCCACGATACCACTCGTCTGCGGCCAGCGGAAACCGGAAAATGTGAGAGATTGAAATTAAGGTATATTGTCAAGGAATTTAATAAAAAGTAACCTGTATTTTATAACGAAAGAACGCCACAGTATGAAAACGGTTTGCAAATATTGCAATACACTGTTAAGTTCATAAGAGCTCATGAAAAGTCTCATCTCATTGTTTTCTACTTAATAAAAAGATCATATGACTATTAAAACTACTATAGAAGTAAAATAAAGGGTTGGGTAAATGAATAAAAAATTAGGTGGGTAATTTGTAAATTGCCTAAGAGCACTATTAATTACTGTTTTAAACAAATATGTATGTAGTCCCTGGGCCAGTAATAAAATTGACTCCATGATAATAACACTTTTAAAATACTTTTGGGGTTCCTTGACGAGTCTACCACGAATATGCATACCGCCATATATGGAAGCAGCGCTTTAACCCAGCCTGTCAACGTCAAATGTTTCGGGTGTCAGACTGGGCAAACGCGTCACTTTTTTTTCGGACAAGTTTACCACAATGTATCAAAATGCAATTTTTAAACATTGTGCCAATAATCGTAAGTGTTACAGTCACGAAACCATAAGACCCATGCACATGTTTTGGATATTGGCGATTTCAAAGATCAATGAGACCTCTGGTGGTCAACGGCGCAACGTAAGAAAACAGGTTATCGCACATGTTTAACCATTGAAATGAATATAAATGTAATATTATTTATTTACTTCGTTATGTTTAACACGCGTTTTAAAGCCTTGTGCGTAAATCGCTGTGTGTTTTGCTATCATTTTTATCAAAAAGTCTTTCCTTTTCACCTATATTAAAACGTTTATTATGGCATCACAAGAGCCATAAACATCTAACATAAAAAGACGTGTGTATAATCAAAATAATATGGTTGGATTTCAAGATTTCTTCTCCTTCCACTGTGCACCTACTACCGGAAGTGCAATTAAGGTATGAAAATACTGAGCTTAGCGCCAAAAACAGTTCTTCAGTCATTCCGAAAAGTTTTACATGGCGCTTTCTTCACTAATCACCACTAACAAAAAAGTCACCGTTTCAATACCCGAAATCCGTAACGGAATCATAAGCTAACTACCTGCCTATTACCTGCTTTTTCGACTTTGTTTACGTTTAGCAGCGCCCCCATCGGTAGTTAAAATCGTCAATCGGATTGGGCGGGTTTCGTACCTGTACCTGATACGATTTTTGGCACAATGTTTAAAAATTGCATGTAAAACATTGTGGTAAACTTGTCCGACATAAAAAGTGACGCGTTTGCTCAGTCCGACGCCCGAAACATTTCACAGGCTGGGTTAGAACATTCACAGGCTGGGTTAAAACGCCGCTTCCTTATATGGCGGTATGAATATTCGTGATAGACTCGCGAAAGGAACCCTCCTAAAAAGGTTTTAAAAGCTGTTATTATCATGACTAATAGGGTTTAAACCAGAGACTTACTCTAGGTTATTAAAAACAAGATGTTTTAATACTGTAATATTTTAAAGTAAAAAAATATTTTAAAATTTATTTTTAATAATGTTTATTTTTATTGTTTCAATATTCAATATTTCAAAAATATTTAGTTAAATACATACATCTTTAACACAATCAGGCAGTAATGGATGGTAATTAGTTGGGTACTCGCCAATCAGGCAGTGTTGTAGTAAACAAATGCTTGCTATGCTGGTAGTTCTTATTTTAAAAAATATTGTTTAAACTATATTTCTTAAGAATGTCAAATTTTTCACAAGCTCTTTAGGAACTTAATTATCTGAATAAAACATAATACAAAAATATTAAAATAAATACTAATGTATCCGAAGAACAAAATACATGCTGTGGAGTATAAAAAACTTTGGATTGGACTTAAGGAAATGTTTTATTAAATAAGTAAACTATTTTGACTGATAATTTTAATAAAGTATGGTGGTTCACAGAAATATTACTTTACACAATTATCATACAGGATCAAAAAAAAATGATTAGGTCAATTATAAAATGGCCTTACCTAGAAAAAATAAAATCTAAAGTTAAGTAATTTTTAAAATTAAAAAAATATATGAATGTATTCAAAATATATTAAATTATTATGGGAATATAAACATCCTGTATGTTCAAATTAAAAGTATTATTTAGGACAAATGTTAATAAGATTTATAATTTATATTTTCGGCTTTAGAAACGCTATTTAGGCCTATTCAATTTCTGTCACCATTTAAGAGGTAACTTTTAACAGCTAAAAAAATTTTGATTTTTGTGAAAATACTAATTTCTTGGTCTATATACATAAAATTAAAATCCTTAATTTTAAGATAAATACTTTAGTTCAAATGGTACAAATAATAAAGCTAGAACTCTTTCAGAGCTAATACAAACGTATAAGTACTTTTATTACAAATATATTACAATATGGCCAATTATTCCAGATACATATTTAATTTTTATTCATAGCAACTATAAGAAACGTAAATTTTAGGTATCTGTAAGAGTTAAGCCAGGTAAAATGGCGTCACTTCAACTTTCCTTGTAAAAATACATTAAAAATGGTAGTGCATGAAAAATAAATTCACTATTTGAAAAAATGGGATGCATATTCTGATGCAATGTGACATAAAAGCAGACAATACATAACAGCTTAACAAAAAATGTGATATTTGCTTTTAACAGACAGATTTTATCGAACTTGAATTTTGCATTTATATGATTCATCCATATTTTGACCCATTTTGATGGTGAATAATTCAAAAAAAGGTTCCTAAGGTGGCATCGACCGATAAAATATATAAAAACCGCTAGTAATAACAAATTAATTGAGATTTTCGGCGTTTTTCATATATACGTAAATAGATTAAACCGCCAAACGCCGGCGGTCGTTTAGCCAGTGCCATAAAACTTGGGTTTGTCCGGTTTTGCATCTAGCTCCTCATTTGAAAAAGTAAATGTTCTAAATACAAGGTTACGAAAAAATACGGCAACAATTATTGTATACATCATTCAAAATATAATAATTGCCATAAGCCAGTTTATTTTTTAAAGAACTTTTGTGCATAACCTATAGCTTTGTTGCCACATTGCTTTTTTAACCTTGTATATGTAGCAAATTTTCAGAAAGACCTACAAGCGTGATCCTCTTCACTCATAAATTATTAAGCCTGTAAAAAGTAAATTAGTATCACAAAAAGTAAAAAAATAGATCTTTTCTTAGGCCACGATTACACATGATAATATAACGGATAAAATGAGTCTGTTAAAAAACACACACAAAAAGCACAGCCAAAGAATGTGTTAAAAAAGATGTTTAAGTACAAGAACAACATAGTAGCTGATTCAATAAGAAAGCTTATAAAATTCTTTCGCATTACTGCTTGAAAATTAAAAACAAGTTTTCTTATCAAAACAGCATAATCAAGACACTTAAATACTTCTCATTCTGAATAATTATTTGCATGATTAGTCTCTGTGTTCGATACCTCAAATTCCTCCTCGTCCTCTAGAGTCAAGACGTTCTGAGACGCGGTGGGACAATTTTTCTCTGATGGGACTTTTTCGGATCAAACGGATCGACTACTATCTGTTCTGTTCCTTTGATTTCCGCCCTACAGAATGGACAACCTTGGCTACCTTGTCCTTCTGATCCCTAAAAAATTAAAAAATTGTAATAATAAGATTTCAATTTAAAACTAAATCTACAGGGTGTCCAGTATCTCTAGCGACAAACTTTAAGGGGCGTCTAGGACGTATATGAACATATGTCCTAGACGTCATACTTTCAGGTGAAACCATAAGGCTTAAACACAACTTTCGGGTATCGGTCTAGGTGGGTTACGTGACTGTAACCCTTACGATTTTTGGCACAATCCTTCAAAATTGCATGCAAAATATTGTGGTAAACTTGTCCGACAAAAAAGTGACGCGTTCGCCCAGTCCGACACCCGAAACCTTTGACATTGACATGCCGGGTTAAAGCGCCGCTTCCATATGGCGGTATGAATATTCGTGGTAGACTAGTCAAAATAAACCCGCATAAAATGGTTTTAAAAGTGTTCTTATCATGAAGTCCATTTCATTACTGGCCTTTTTAACATGCTTTTATTAGCTTGGGTTGTATGTATGTATGTATGTATGTATGTAACGGAATCTTTAAGCTTAATTTTCACCAACTTTCAGCGATTCGATTTCTTTGAAACTTTGCACACATATCAAGGACCCATGACAATGCAATAATCTGCAAACAGTATCCCGTTATTCTGATTAGGATCGCCAGGATAAATAAATTCCTTTATAGATTTTCTGTAGGAGAGTAACAGAGAAAGAGCTAGTCCGCGATCTGCGCATGCGTGCAGTTTCGGACGTGCTCTCAGCATAAGGCTGACAGAAACTTGTTCGGAGTAGGTGCGTTCTGAAACCCCATGCAACAGTGAAGCTTTAAATGAAATGATTAGATTACGAAATAGTTTGTGAAACATTTCAATATCACATGTCCGCAGAAAACTAATTGATATATCGAACTAAAAATGAAAAATAAATAATAGTTTAAAAAATAAAAAACACGCTCTTATATGCAACCGAACTAAAAATTTGAAAATAATTTTTCATTACATAGAGTTTGTATTACAGTAATAAAAGGTCAAACAATGAATCATAATTATATACCTCAAAATAGAATTATAATAAAATTTAAGATAATAACAGAATAATTCACTTCAGAATAAAAGCGTGGGGTG
The DNA here is from genome assembly GCA_014170235.1 of Listronotus bonariensis. Taxonomy (NCBI): domain Eukaryota; kingdom Metazoa; phylum Arthropoda; class Insecta; order Coleoptera; family Curculionidae; genus Listronotus; species Listronotus bonariensis. Next base: position 16,126 of record JACEGR010006082.1, on the reverse strand, counting down.
CTTAATAAATTAAATGTTATAATTATTTCATTTGTAAATATCTATGAGGGAAAAGTTATGAAAAAATAGTAAAATGCACCCCACGCTTTTTACTCTGAAGTGAATTATTCTGTTATTATCTTAAATTTTATTAGAATTCTATTTTGAGGTATATAATTATGATTCATTGTTTGACCTTTTATTACTGTAATACAAACTCTTTGTAATGAAAAATATATTTTCTAATTTTTAGTTCGGTTGCATATAAAAGCATGTTTTTTAGTTTTTTTAAACTATTATTTATTTCTACCTTACATTACATTGTACTTTATTTTGTTTTTAAATAATAAAATCTAATAATTTGGTCCTATCATAGAGTAAGGAAATTTTAAGAGTTATCATGGAATAGCCGATTTAAGGACAGGTCATGCGAAAACTCCCAATATAATTTTATTCGTTTCTCGTTGAAATACCGCCAGTTAGTCATTTTAGTAAGCGTACGTGTCTCCCCACAGCTGATGTTACACGATGCGAGGCTTCGAGCGACGCATTTAAAGTGTAAACTGGCAAAAATGACAAGCCTACCGCCAGGCATCGCTGAGCCTGCCGCAAAAGCGGTACGAAAATTTTAGCATGCCATGGTTTCTCTTATCCGTAGGTATGTTACTTTATGGTCCTATTTATTTTTACGCATTAGAAGATAACAACACACGACATTCATTCATAACGATGTCCACTAACTTTCCGAACGCCTTGGCCTAGCTAAATAAATCTATTCATTTCTAAAAGATATCGAAATACATCACCGACTATAAATTCATTCATTTATGTAATAATCTTTAAGGAGGGTAATAAAATTTTATTATTCAACTGTTATCAACAACAGAGTTTATTTTTATTTAGAAATTAGTAAATATTTGTAACAATAAATGTAATAAATCAATTGCACATTGTGGTCTATTAAAAACAAATAATATTGTTATTATTAGAGCATTGACAAATTGGTAATAGTTTGAAATACATTTGTGTTAATTAAGTAGATAATAAAATAAAATAGAAAAGGATTTATCTGTTTTTAATAATATATTCCAAGGGAATGTTGAGCACCTCAATGTTAACATATAAATATATTATTATACAGGTTGTTATACCTTACTCAATTTTAGGACAAAAAGTTAAAACTGCTCTATTTTTTAGTGAAGAAGTAAGTTTAGAAATATTAAATAAATAATTTTCCCAAATATTTACTAGAAGTACGATCTTGACAGTTACTGCCAGGCTTAACCTCTTTATAGAGATCTATTTTACCAGAAAATTAGTTGATATAACTTGTCAATAGCGTTCACAGACAGTGTAACGTAAAAAATATACACGGTCAGCCAAATCAAAAAGTTTATAGGCAATGCTAGGAGAGGAGATTCTTTAACGAATAAAGAACACTTACAGGTAGAGATTAGACAAAGAATGCCAGCATATAAACAACGGTGACGCATGAGTCCCGCTTTGTCGTTGCTTAAGTTGTCTATGAACCTTTTTATTTGGCTGAATGAGTATAGTATTGCAAATCGCTAAAATGGAAAATTATCAAAAACGTATTTTTATATTTTTAACAAAGTGTTTTTTTTCACCCTTTCGGGGTCATCCCACCCAGGTCCGACGACCGCCCCCTAGGTGGTGCACTGCAGCCTGAAGGCTTATTGTACCTTGACCCTACTCCTTCTCATTCACACACCATTCATTCCATAACTTGGATGGTTGTTGCTCGGTCCGCATCCCCGAGCAGAACACCGTGTGCCGTTGCCCAAAACACCGCTGTCGCCGGACACTCATCCAAATTATGGGCGCGCATTTCTGGGAACTGGGAACATATTCTGGGTTGACTTTGAGTTGACTAAATATCTTTTGTTTCTTTACAATGTAACGTCTAACTCTTTATCTAACTCTTTAAGAACTAATATCACATTTATCATTATAAACAAAACCAATTAAAAGAAAGCTGTGGAATTAATTGATATTTTGCTGAGATATAAGATTTATCATGCTAATCAAGTCTGAATAGACCCAAAATCCGGCTAAGCAAAGTTCTTAAGACATCAAAAATTAAAGTTTAAAAAATGGACATATATTAATAGTTTTAGGTCTTTTTACAGCTGACGTATTGGCCAAATTATAAAAAAAAGATGAAAAAAAAGTGTTTCTTTCTTCTTACACAATCTATTCTTACTTTAGAAAATAGATTTTTTCCATTAAGGTGTTTCATTTTAATGAAATTTTCCACAAGACCTAGATTTAGATTCTAAGCACTTTTTGATTTTATTGTTTTTTAAATTAAGCCCACATTTAAGACATAAAACCCCGATATCTGGTCAAGAATGCATATCTGCATTTTGGGCTTTTATTAGCATGCTAAAATCTATCTTTTTACAAAATTTTAGCCAATTTGAGACTTTTTAGTTAGTTCGTTCTATACTAGCTGTAATTTTTTTCGTTAAACGAATCAACACCAAGTAGGTAAAAAGAATGCAGCAAACATTACGTTAAGTTTCTTTGAAATTCAGATTAAAGTCAAAAAATAATACTAATAGTAGGAGACCTAGTAAGCATTTCAAGCACAATGAAAATTATCTACAATTTCTTTAATGATTTAAATATAAAATGGCTAAGCATTTTTTTTAAATTCCTTTCTCTTTAAAACTTACAAGAAACTTTCTTAGCGAGATTTCGTATTGAAATCGGGCACAGTTTCGTGTAAAAGTGTGCAATGGGTCGTGAAAAATTCCAAATTTTCCGATCCAAGCCCTATTTTCAACCTGTATAGCGTATTTTTTTAGATATTAGGAAAAAAGATGCAAGTTTAAAATCAACGAACAGTTCATATCTTTTTAATTTATTAAAATCAAAACAATATAAATGCCCAATGCAACGGCGAAAGTAACCACTGCGAGAGCCCCCGTTGATTAAATTTTCCCTACCATGGCTTCACTCGGAGCGAATACGATTTTTTTAAATCTTTGGACAAACCACGAATGCTAAAAGCCTAAATACTAACGTACCGTGGGTGTCTTAAGCGAGGTAAGAGGGAGTTTGTTGACACGGGACTTAAATACTTGAAGATTTGGGGAGGAAGGAAAGACCTCCGTGGGTAGCAGGTTCCACATTCTAGAAACTCTAGGGATAAAAGAACGAACAAAGTGGGAAGTTCGGGGCCTGTCCAGTTGGACCGTATAGGGATGCATACATGCGGAACCACGAGTTTCTCTGTTGGGAACCGTGAGTGGAGGAACTATACTGGACAATTCTTCAGAGCAAAAGCCGTAGAAGTACCTATAAAAAAGCGATAAATAGCCCACAGCCCGACGATGGGCAAGAGAAGGAAGCCTTTTTGTAAGTGAAGGATCATTAATGAGACGAATAGCTCTTCTTTGAATAGAATCAAGAATGCTTAGGGTTGTGGGGGACGCCATGCCCCAGATATGAGAACAATATTCCAAGGGAGGTCGGATTTGGGACACATATAAACTGTATAAATTAGAGGGGAAAAATACTTTTTGGCTTGAAAGAGAAATCCAAGCTTTTGAAGCTGCCGTGGCTAATAGATACAATGTGTTTATGCCAGTTAAGGTTACTTTCAAATGTGACGCCTACAAGATTGAAGGTGTCTTTGCTCTGCAAAACTTGGCCGCTTATAAGTAGAGGATAAGTATTTGATGACTCTTTTCGCGACAAGGAACATAATTGTGTTTTGGATGCATTAAAATGGACCATCTGAATAACAAAGGAAAACTGGTGTTAACTTTTTTGACCACCCCTATATACAAAATATGTGACAAAATACTTACTGCTTGCCATGCAGTTAGGCACGGAGTACACAAAAGATGTCCACAAGGCTCTATCCTAACATCTTTATCGTTTTCCGCGCATATTTTGCACAGTTGAAACGTACTACCCATCTCACAATACAATTCGTACTGTTCCTGAGTTACCGCTATGTGGTCTTCTTGACTTGGTTGGACCGCCCAGGACAGATCGGGATTGACTGATCTACCATCTGGGTAAAGATAGCTGAAACAGAAATTGGTTTTAATGGTTTTAATTACATACAGGGTGTCCGTAAGGTGAGGTCAAAAATGATAGGGGTGGTGGCAATGAGGCAAAATGTTTAATTTTTTTTTCAACAAATACCGCTTAATATTATAAACAAAATAAAACTTAAAAATAATAGTAGTAAAAAAGTACAATTCATAACTTCTTACCAACAAAACAATTTTTGCTAGTCCCATATAACGAGGAAGAATTATTAAATTTATTAAGTAAGAACACAAAAAATACTTATTCTAAAGGGTTTGACGAAATAGCAAACTTTCTAATCAAAAAGTTCTGTTTGTTACAACAGGGCCTCTTACATTTATGCCTAATTTGTCTTTTTATAACGGTAAACTTCCTAAAAAGTTAAAACGTGGTAAAGCGGCACCAATTTATAAAAAGGAGATACATTGCTTATGGATAACTACCGTCCTATCACCGTTCCCTCTGTATTTTTCAAGGTCTTTGGGTACCTCTTTTTAAATAGACTAAAACCGGTTTTGTCGGAAAACAATATACAGGGTGTCCGGAATAACTTGAAGTACATGGGGATCTTGGAAACCATTGGAGATACAAAGTCGGTTAAATGGGAGAAAAGTTGCGTACCAGAGTGCCCAACAATATTCCGTTTTGAGCATATTTTTAACTGGTCTCTTCAAAGATATACAGAGTGAAAACGGAAAATGTGCGTTTTAGAACAACTTTAATATTTCAATCATTATAAGGACTAGACCTGTGAAAATTTCAGGAGAGGGGTAAGACACATCTGCGAATTTAAAAATGGGGTCAAAAAATTCTAGGCCTACTATGTTGCGTGCAGCCATAATCAACTTTCGTTTTTCTTATGGCCGCCATATTGAATTTTTACATTTTTAAAATGCTTAGAACATCCCCTTTCCAACCGTGTATAACTCGTACTTATTAAACCAGTAAAAAAATGCAAAAATGACAAATTATCATTTTTCACATAGTAGGCTTATGTCTATTTCGTTATTATTGACGTATTCATATTTGACGTGGTCTCGTCATATCTCATATCTCGATATTTTATTTCAATACGATAGTGTTGTTAATGAGACGTCAAGAAAAGTTTGCTAAGTAGATAAAGTTAAAATGAATGCGTTTTCAAATAGTGAAAGATATGACATGTTGGAATGTTTTATTTTATGCCGAAGGAACGACGAAATGGCTGAAGAAATGTACTTGAATAAATACCCGGAAAGGCGACAACCCAGTAAGAGTATGTTTAGGCGTTTGATAAATAATCTAATTAATTATGGGAGTTTTGTGAAATTAAAAAGGAATAAACCAGCAAATGAAGAAAAAGAAAATTTAGTTATGCAAAGTGTAATCGAGACGCCTCGTACCTCATTACGGCAAATTGAAGATACAGCAGGCGTTGCTCGCTCAACGGCCAGTGACGTTCTTAAACGGAATAAATTTCACCCCTACCGCGAACGAGTATGTCAAGGGCTTCAAGATGGAGATCAAGCAAGAAGGCTGCAATTCTGCCTTTGGTTTTTGGAACAATGCCACATAATTCCAAATTTTCCTTAAAGAATTTTATGGTCTGATGAAAGTCGCTTTACCAACTGCGGAATGTTTAATCGCAAAAATACTGTTTTTTGGTCAGATGTGAACCCGACATCACATGAAACTGTCGACGCACCAAGAGTGGCTGTAGTAGAAATGTTAACAGCATCACCCCTGAAATGATCAAGCACTCTTCTGAAGCAGTATTAAGACGATACAGACTGTGCGTTCGGGAAAATGGTGCCTTATTTGAACAGTATCTTCAATAGACTATTGGTTTCTGTGATGTTTCTTTTGCTACTTTTTTACCTAGTCTGCAGCTTAAGTCGTTTTATTGTAATTTTTAAGTTTAGTTTTAATTTATTAGGTTCTTAGATTAAAATAATTTAATCTTTAATAACATTACAAAAAGCGGTGAACAAAAAATGCTCGACCTACTATGTGAAAAATGATAATTTGTCATTTTTGCATTTCTTTACTGGTTTAATAAGTACGAGTTATACACGGTTGGAAAGGGGATGTTCTAAGCATTTTAAAAATGTAAAAATTCAATATGGCGGCCATAAGAAAAACGAAAGTTGATTATGGCTGCACGCAACATAGTAGGCCTAGAATTTTTTGACTCCATTTTTAAATTCGCAGATGTGTCTTACCCCTCTCCTGAAATTTTCACAGGTCTAGTCCTTTTAATGATTGAAATATTAAAGTTGTTCTAAAACGCACATTTTCCGTTTTCACTCTGTATATCTTTGAAGAGACCAGTTAAAAATATGCTTAAAACGGAATATTGTTGGGCACTCTGGTACGCAACTTTTCTTCTATTTAACCGACTTTGTATCTCCAATGGTTTCCAAGATCCCCATGTACTTCAAGTTATTCCGGACACCCTGTATTGTCAAAAAATCAGTATGAATTTCAAAACGGAAAAAGTACTATGACAGCTGTAAACTGATTTTGTAATACGCTTATTGAACTGATTGATGCGGGCGAGTGTCCTGTGGGGGTTTTTGTGATCTTAGCAGGGCATTCGACTGCGTCGATCATCAATCTCTTTTGAACACCTTATCAGCATATGGCATAGAAGGAACGTCATTAAACTGGATATAAACCTTTTTAGAAAATAAATATGGATAATCATATGGAAAATGTTTGCTCTTCAGAGATTCCCATTAGTATTGGGGTACCACAGGGGTCGGTGATGGGACCGGTTCTATTTTTATTATATATAAATAGCCTTGATTCAATAAAAGATGATGCCTTTTTTACGATATTTGCGAATGACACTTCGGTAATTATTTCAAATAAGAACGATGCGTGCTTCAAGACAAAGTTCGAAGTGTTGTAAGTAATATCAATCTATGGTGTACTAAAAATCCACTACTTCTTAATTCGGATAAAACAATTTTTTTTTTCGCCCTTTCGGGGTCATCTCACCCAGGCCCGACGACCGCCCCCTAGGTGGTGCACTGCAGCCTGAAGGCTTATTGTACCTAGACCCCTACTCCTTCCCATTCACACACCATTCATTCCATAACTTGGATGGTTGTTGCTCGGTCCGTTCGTCACCCCCGAGCAGAACACCGCGTGCCATTGCCCAAAACCCGCCGGTCACCCATCCAAGTTATGGGCGCGCACTTCACTGCTTAACTCCGGAGATCGACGCTTGCCGAGACAACCGGAGCAGCCACGAGCGCGCCTATATATAACAAATTACATCAGGTTCCATCATAAGCAAACACTATGCACCAAAATAGATTTCAAAATAGAAAAATTTTTAATACAAGAAAGTGATAGTGTTAAGTTCTTGGTAGTCATGTAGACACTACTTTGTCTTGGAAAACTCATTGTAACACTCTTATAGGTACATTAAACAAGCAAAACAAAAATCTTTGGACATAAATCGGTTACTATCAGTATACTACAGTACCATTAAATCGAGACTGAGTTATGGCATTTGCTTTTGGGGATGGTTAACCCTTGCTCCAAACGTGTATATTGTACGGAAACGCATTTTAGGAACAATTGTAGGAGTTTCAAATGGCACTAGTTGTGTACCATTTTTTAAAAAATATAAAATTTTAACACTGGCCAGTTTGTATATTTACGAAGCTTGCTTGCATGTATTTAAAAATAAAAACATTAATTATAAATTTCGATATTACATGATATAAACACTAGACAAAAAATCATCTCTATGTACCTTTAAGTAAATGTACACTTTTTGTCAGATCTGTAAAAACAGTGGGTCCTAAACTGTTTAATAATTTACCAGAACATTTACAAAATTGTACAAATATTAACAATTTTAAAATCAGTCTAAAGTCGTTTCTAGTACAAAAATGTTTTTATAAAATTAGTCAGTTTTTTACCGCTGTCATAATATTCTTTTATTTCTAGTTTAGTTTAGGTTAGGTTGGTGTATGACTGTTCCTATAGAATGGTTTTATTGTCATTTAGGGAAGACAATAAATATATAACTAAATAAATAAATAAAAATATGGTAATACTTCATATAAAAAAGTTGTATGACACTTCCTTAGGGTGTTATTGACTTTTAAAGTTAGAATAAAAAAAATGTTTTTCATTTATTTTATAACTTTTAAACGGTTGCCACAATAATAATGATATTTGGGCATTTAAATTATCTTATACCAATGCTTTTTTCCATAGGCAAATTTAATAATTGGGCAGTAAGTCATAATTATACAGGGTGAGACGAATTTTTTTCGTTCATTGTATTCATTTTTTACAGAGGTGAAAAATTTACCATTTTGCTTTCACCGTTTAATTCCTTCATTATTTTTGTACAAAAAAGGTATACCTATACCAATATCTTGGACCCTTCTTTATAAAATCGCATTTTAAAAACCAGATATACCCTTATTTTGTATGCAATAAAATTGAAAAAAATTATAAAAATGTGGTAAAAATAATTAAAAATGGTATTTAAAAGCCTTTTAAACTTTATAACACAAATAAAGACTGTTTTTTTTTCATAATTTAACCATATTTTAAAAATTTTTCTTAAAAATTGAACTTTTATTACTTACAAAATGGTTGTATGTCTGGATTCAAAATGCGATTTTATGAAAAACGGTCCAAGATATCGATTTAAATACGGTATTTTTTTCTACAAAAATGATGCAGGAATTAAACGGTCAATCCAAAGTGTCAAATTTTTCACCCCTGTAAAAATGCATACAATAAACAAAAAAAATCGTCTTCTCCGGTATAATTATGACTAACTGCGCATTATTTCCCTATGGAAAAAACATTGGTATGAATTAATATAAATTTAAATGCCCAAATATCATTATAATTTTGGCAACTTTTCAAAAGTTATAAATTAAAGATTTTTTTAAATTCTAACTTTGAAGGTCAATAACTCCTTAATGAAGCGCGATAGAACTTTTTTTTTATATGAAGTACTAAAATTATTTTGACTCACTTTATCACCCCTATCATTTTTGACCTCACTTTTCCGGACACTCGGTATATACTGCATCAGACAAATTAGGAGCCATGGAAAAATGGAATTTCTCGTCTTTTGTTTTTTCGACTTCTTTACGAGCCCCCTTGTTCTATTAAAAAAAAAGTTACAACCATAAATAGAATTTTGTAGACTCTTTTCCACCTGGATAAGTTGTAAGAACGAATAGACGATTAATTCCATAGCAGTAATTTTCGGTTATACTGAAAACAGACACTCTAACGCGAATATCGGCACGTAAACATTTCGGATTGGATGACTAAATGCTTTACTGGTCGATATACCTTTAACTATTGCTTATACCAGAGGTTCTTCAAACTTATTTGTACTGTAATACTCTCGAGAATTTGCAATACTGTTATTTTAGTATACATTTAAGTTGTTATGAAAATATTAATTGTAGAATTTTTGTCGATATATCGACGCACTGTGCGATGTGTCACCTTGTTTACATGCCGGAATTATTTATTTAATCTCTACCTAGTCGATATTCTACACGGGTTAGACCGTCTCTTGTTCACGGATTGCCTGTGAGCCTTTTGACCTATCTGATACCGTATGATTTAACTCTGATTATGAGATACTTACAATCCTTCCCGATATCCATCCAACAGCGCCTGTATCAAACTCTTATTCTGAGGTATCGTTTGCAAAATCTCCCCTTCCGGTGTGACGTACCCTATGGCCCACTGGCCCAGTCTTGTGCACGACAGCCTGAATACATAGGACCCAGCCTTGTTCATGTACCTCTGCAGTCTGGCTTTGACCTCGTCGTAGGTCAGAAAGGCGACGTAACCTGGATGAGTCACCGCTAGTATTTGCCAGTTTCGAAGAAGCGTCGTCCAGGGTTGAAAAAGTCTGAAAATTTTAAAACGATATAATAATTAAACTCGAATTTTAAACAAACAAATCTTTAACAATATTTGATGCGTAGGAGTGCATCGTATATTGAATTTGTCCAAAGTCAGTGAATATGGTTACAAACTTTAATGATCAACAGATACACTCTCAGCTAATAATAATACAGATTTTTTTTTTTACATTGATATCGTTCGACAATAATATTAACCAGCCAATACGGATCTTTTCCCTTAATGACTATCGCCAATACTGATTTTACAGGGGCAACAGCGCAGAGGTGATAATAACACAGTTCCTCCCCTAACGTTTTTATTTTTCTTAAATATTTTGTGTAATTTTTTGTTTTCCAAGACTAAATAGTAGAGCGCCGTTAGCGTCTAAAACACGAAAACATTGGAATATTATTACTTTGAATGAATTGCACCCATGTGAACTCGGGTCTTTCGAATCTCTTACGAGACAGGTACTTTTCCGGAGCTGGAAAGCTGCATGTGTTCAACCTATTCCCAAGAAAGGATCTAAATCTCTTTCATCTAACTATAGGTCTATTTCACTTCTCTCAGTTCTTTGTAAAGTAATTAAGAAATTCATTAATTTACAAATCCATAAGTATTTAGAAAAACACAAAATTTTGCATGACAGGTAGTATGGATTTCGCCACAAAGATCAAAATACAGCAGATCTTCTTTCCTTCGTATTACACAGCTGGAACAAGTCTCTTGAGTTTCTAGGTGAGTCTCAGATGGTTGCTCTTAATATATCCAAAGCTTTTAACCAGATCTGGCATGGCGCACTCCTTAGTAATTTCCCTCATATGGTATTTCAACTAAACTCGGTGCTTGGCTCTCTAGTCATCTTTCTAATCGACGTTTATCAGTTATTGTGGAGGGCCACTCTTCAAGCTTCCACCAAGTAAATGCTGGAGTGTCTCAAGGATCAGCACTGGCACCAATATTGTTTTTCTTCACATCACTCTCTCGTCCACAACTAATTCCATTCATAGTTTTGCTGACGATAGAACCCTTCACTCCAGTTTTTGGGTTCCTGAACCCATCTCCAAAACCGAATTGGAAAGCAAATGCCAAGCGATGCAGAATATCTCTTTCACAGGATTTTAATTTAATATTGGATTGGGGCGCCAAAAATGTCTTTCTTTTAATGGATGCAAAACACAATCATGTTTCGTGTCGCGAAAGTCACCATTGTTTTATTTAAAAATGCCAGTTTACTATTAAATTCTCGAGAATGGCCATATTTCCGAAACTATTTAAAATTGGGTATATCACATGTGGACTTTTCTTAAAGCTCTTTAATAGATCTTTTAATTAGTGATATGAATATACAGGGTGTTCCATTTAAAACAACTTTTTTGTAATAAATCGAAAAGCCGATGTCAATGATCAGTTGTTTTTTGGTTGGTAGCACGTTAATCGGCGGAAAAAGTACTACAACTTTATTAATTTAACCGACTTCGTATCTCCCATAATAAGGAAGTTAGCAATAGTGCCGACTTAAAAATGATCACCCTGTACATCGCTAATTTTTTGCTCAATGAGTACTTTCGGTCTTTATCTTTAATCGTAACAAATCTAATTAAACTGTCAAACGCATGATCCACTATTAAATGTATAAACAAAATCTGCATATTGCATAAATTTTCCTTTATTGGAAGAATAACCCGTATCTTTACTAGAATAAAAGATCCTGTTTTAGCAGTACAGAATTTTAATAACGATCGTGGAAATTATTTATAATGAAGCTTGTTCTTCGAAGTGCATTAGACAGATGCTTCAACAAAACAAGAATTTGTTTACTTGACATAGCACGTATAAATCTTTTAAATTAAATATGTAATTTTTCGTGGAATTCCTTAGAAGCTAATGGATTTTTATCACTGGCGATAGAATAAAACATTCTAAATGGTACAAAAAAAAGCAATAGCCAAAAATCAATAGGTACAATAATATAGATATAAATATAAATATAAAGTAACACACAAATACAGCAAAAATTTAAATGGAGAATATACAAAAACACAATAAATTATCATACATGCGACAAAAGTAGGATTATAAAAGTATCTATTGGATTTTATACAATATTACTGCTTAGCATGCGTTTGAGAGAAGATAATCTTAAATTAAAAATGTCCAGATCAGAATATAAAGTATTATAATTATGCACCATTCGGTCAATAAACGCACATTGTCCATAGTTAGTTCTATGAGTCCTTTCGAAGAATAGCTGGGTTCGCCTTGTACGTCTTGTTGGTACCAGAAAGGATATTAATCCCAGAAGATCGCCGCAATCGATTAAGCCATTGATAAGTTTAAATAGAAAAAGTAACAGAGCGTTGTTACGACGAACTTCCAGAGATTTGAAGCCACAGAGTAAAAGTCTGGTTTCATATGGTACATCTTGGTAGGGGAAATGGAATTTAAATAACAAGTACTTGACGAATTTGTTTTGAACCCTTTCGAGTCTAACAATGTGACAGCTGTAGCGGGGTGTCCAAATAACCGAACAATACTCCAACACGCTGCGCACCAGACAATTATATAAGCATGTAAGGGCCTTTGTATCGTTAATATGCCTAGTGACCCTTTTTAGGAAACCGAGCATTTTGAGACTCTTGGAGATGATATTATCCACGTGCATATTGAAGTTTAGGTCCCTATCGAAGAGAACACCAAGATCATTGAAGTGATTAACTTTATCTAGGTTTTCATTTTTAATGGAATATGCTACGTTGATAGGATTGTGGCATTTATAAAAGCTAATAGCTTTACATTTGGAAACGTTAACATTTAGACAATTTAAATCACACCACTTAACAAATCGATCAAGATCGGATTGCAGACCATTGAGCGAAGGACAAACAACATCATAGAACTTAATATCATCTGCATACAACAGAAAATTAGACGTTTCAAAACATGATATAACATCGTTAATAAATAACAAAAACAGAATGGGACCGATGTGGGAGCCTTGTGGCACCCCCGACGTCACAAGCACTTCGTGCGAGACAGAACCACAAACAGTTACACGCTGGCGGCGGTTATTAAGGTAGGAGCTAATCCATTCTAAATAGTGTCCAGAAATACCGATCTCAGATAGCTTCTTTAACAAGAGTGGGTGATAGACGCTGTCAAACGCTTTTGACAAATCTGTATAGATGGAATCAACCTGCTTTCCTGCTTCAACTGAAGAAATTAGGAAGTTTTGGTAGATAGCTAAATTTGTTGTGGTTGCACGTCCTTCATAGAATCCGTGCTGTTGAACAATAATGTAGTGCCTAAATGTATCAAAAATTTCGTCAGTTAAGATGGATTCAGACAGCTTCGGGATTGCAGATAGTTGAGAAATACCACGGTAGTTGGAAACAATTGTCTTATCCCCAGATTTAAATATTGGAACAATATTGGAGTACTTCCATCTGGATGGGAAGTAAGCGTTATCAAATGATTTTTGAAAGAGAGCCCTTAGGGGATCCACAAGTGATTGACAGCAGTTCCTAAGTAGTAAAGGTGGAATTTCGTCAGGGCCCGAACTTTTGGAGACATCCAGACTCATTATTTTATCCCTCACTTCAGTAGTGGTGAAGACATGGGAAGAGAGTGTGGTGGCAAACCTAACTGGCGGTATACTTGACAAATCCATATCAGTAATGTTAGCATAGCACGACTGAAAGTGTGTTGCAAAAGCATTTGCAATGTCGGGAGCGTTGGTAAGTTCTTGATCATTAAAATACATGATGCTAGGTAGTCCCGGGGTTCCCTTTAAATTCTTGATGTATGACCAGAAGTGCTTAATATTTTCAGGAATTAGGTGTTCAGTGTTGGTAACATATAACAGGTAACACATATCTGTACGAAGCTTCACTTCACGACGAATATTAGAGTAAGTGTCATAATCACAGCGTCTACCTGACCTTTTGTACGTTTTATACATTTTGTTCTTTTGGACAATAAGTTTTCGCAATTGACTATCAAACCAGCTTGGATATTTTTGACTACTTATAGATTTTTTAGGAACATACTGATCAACACCTTCAAAGATAATCCTATAAAAGTTCTCCACCGTCAGGTCAATGTCCGTCATTTTGGATATAAAAGACCAATCAACTTGATTGAAAAAGTTGTCTAACTCAGAAAAGTTTGCTTCGTTGTATTTGTAGTAGGTCAACCTATTCTCATTTTTAAGTTCAGGGATATACCAAAGCTCCAGAAAAAACTCAATGGCTGGATGATAGGGATCGAGATGAATAAGAGGTGCATCGCAAGACTGCACTTTGTGCGAAAACTCGTCTGAAAAGATCAAGTCCAAGGTTCTTCCCAGACTATTCGACACAGAATTAATTTGTTGCAATTCTAAAAAGAACATGGTATCAACTAGGGTTTCAGCTGTTGGTGTTTGCAACTCCTTCGGAACCAAGGCATCGTCTTCAGTATACCATTCAATGTGAGGAAGGTTGAAGTCACCACAAATAATAAACTTATGATTTTCAAATTTATTTCTAAGGAACTCGCACGAATTGCAAAATGACTGGTAACATTCAAGAGGCGACCTGGGAGGTATGTAAACACACCCCACAATTATTTTAGCTTGCGGCACCTTAAGCCGTATCCAGATGTCTTCGAAGGAGTCATTTATGGGACTCTGTACGATAGAAGCTGATATGCTGTTAGATGTTGCAATAAGGACACCACCACCTAGTGTGCAGTTTAGTTCTTCGTAGTTCCTGTCTTTTCGAAAAACAGTGAATTGATCATTGAATAGCTCTGAGTCAAAAATATCCTTCCTCAACCAGGTCTCCGTGAATATCACAATGTCGTAGTTACATGAATACGTGTTTCTCAGCAGCTCGTCAGTTTTAGTCCTTAGTCCTCTGACATTCTGATAATATAGTGTGATTCTATCAGTTCTAGGAGTTTTTGAAGGTTTTCGGTTAAGATTATCGTTCACATCAGGTTTAGTGGCGCTGGTAACTGTTAAAAATTTTGGTTAGTATTAGAGAGAGAGTCTCGATCTTGTGGTTGGGAAATATTATCCTGGTGCTGGCGGTTCGGATTCGCGGTCGATGCAACACGACCATTACTCTCTAAATTACTGATTCTGCTGTAACTAACCAAGTACTGTATTAGGTCCCTTTTGCTTTCAAAATTATAAAAGTGTGAATGTACCAATGGGACAAAGTGCGCATGGTCGAATTTCTTAATTGCATCCTGGATATATGTATTCTGTTCAGTTATAAAACGGTTTAATACGGGACGACGATATCTCAGTGGAGGAGCAATCAATATTAGATTTGTTTTTGTTGTTTTCATTAGCAGAGACTGTAGCGATTCGTTATTCAACTTTTTTCCCAAAACACAGTTAACTGATCCGACGAATAAGAAAATGTAATCATCTTTAGTGAAGTTATCACTGTATTGAGCACAGATATTAGCTAGTTCTTTAAATATTAAACCTTTTTGCCATTGACAGTTTATGTCAAATTTGTTGTTGGTTTCTTGCTTAAGCAAGGACACACTACCTCTAGCCTGCTGGTCGCCCACTACCAGGATTTGATTTTTAGTTACCTTCTGCAACTGACATTTTGCGTGGGTTAATGCCTCTTTCACCATGTCTGCTGTTATCATGTCAGTTTGAGAAAAGGAGTCGATTTTCTGTACTGCTGATTCCGGCATGCAGTCTTCCTGAAGATTTTCCATTCTACATTTAAGCTCACTCAATTCGTTACGGAGAACTTCATTATCCTTTTCCAATGTTCGGAGAGTTGAAATAATGTCCCTGTTCGTACAAGTGGCATTATCAAAATCTTGTTTAAACTTGGCACAACGATCTAACTCTTGCTGCATCTTTTCCTCAAGTTCACTATTAACCTTTGCCAAGCTAGCAATTTGCTCCTTTAAAGATGATATTTTAATTTCTTGTGACTTAATTATTTCTTCATTCTTACTATCTCTCTCCAATGCAACCTCCTCAAAACTTAGGGAAGAACGCTTTTGTCTTTGAATAAATGAATTCTTTGCGTTAAGCTCTTCGCTTATTTTCTTTATTTTTAGTACAAAGATCGACTTCCATATTTTCTTTTTCTATAGTAATCTTTTCGATTGCTTTTTCTTTCACCATAAGTTGATCATTCAATTTGTTCAGTTTTTCTAACAGAACATT
>JACEGR010006081.1:0-65088 GCA_014170235.1 Listronotus bonariensis | reverse complement strand
AATGTAAATTTTTGTACTATTTGGAGTGTGTACTCTGTAAGTATTGTTAGTGTAAATAAATAAATAAATAAATTAAAAAAAAAAATGAGATAATTTTATAAAATATATTTTAAAGTTAAATAACTTTGAAACGCGTCGGTTTATCAAAAAATTATAAGAAAGCTTTTTGTAGAGCGTTCAATTTTATACAAGAATGATTTGGTCTAGCCTTTTTGAAAAATCATTTTACAAAAACAGGCCCCACATTAATCATGTGGGAAATTAAAATTTGTCATGCAGGATCTCTTAATATTAA
The DNA here is from genome assembly GCA_014170235.1 of Listronotus bonariensis. NCBI lineage: Eukaryota > Metazoa > Arthropoda > Insecta > Coleoptera > Curculionidae > Listronotus > Listronotus bonariensis. The sequence continues at coordinate 64,793 of JACEGR010006081.1, read as the reverse complement.
TATTAATATTAAGCGCTGTGGCTTTTTCAGGATTTTATTTTCATCATTTCCAACAATATATGTATTTAATGCAATTAAGAAAAAAAGTTCGATTTTTTTTAATCGGTAACATGCTCTGTATAATGTAAACATTTCCTAATGCCATGGGTCTTAATAAGTTGCTTTAGATCATCTCCAGTCCATGCATGGACTAAAATTGCCTATAAACGTTTTAAAGTGGCTAAATGTGTATAAGATAAACATAATTACTCTAATAATGTACCATAATTTGTTTCAAGTTTATACAGAAACAGATAATAAGATGATATACACAGAAATATCAATAAAACATGCAAAATACCTGTAAACCGAATTTAAAGGAAAGCCAGCATCTCCAGGAATATCAAACCTTGATATGGCAGAGTGTAATACATTTCATTCATACCTTGATTCTTATTTAAACATTTTTGTAACTTTTTTAAACATTCCGTTATGTAAAGTGTAATGTAGATGAGTAACCGATCAGCTTCAGACTAAAAAAATTAATTAAAAAAAAAAATTACTGAAAGTAAGTATTTGAAAATATAATATGGCTTACTATTATTACTAGACTATGTATTTTTAAAGACAATTCCCAATATTATCTAGACCTGTAGTATACCTTTAATTAAATTTACCTTAATTTCATAAGTCCGGAAAAATACATTTGCTTTAAAATAGTACAGAGCCTCATCAATTATATCTTGATTTGAACTCAAGTGTGGTGGTGCAGGTCCTCGAAAAGAGGTCTTAAAAGGTAATATTGCAGTGCTACCAATAACTTGCTGGGGTTCCAAAAACTTGAATGGTATGCCTAAAACACAAAACTATACTGTTTACTTAGCCTGATATTTATCCATGGCAATGATTATTTTTTAATAATTAAATATAAAGCTTATATTTAAAGGCAGAAAAATTTTAGGGACTGTAGTTTGGAAAAAGAGATATATTAGGTAGAATTTAAGAATGATAGATTAGGCACAAAGGTTTCGATTTAATAAATACCGGCATATTTTACTGAAGAATCGTCACTCTTGAAAAGTTTGTGACCACCTGGTATTTTCTTTTTATTGATCAATTAACAGAAAAAATAGATTTTAAAAATACACCCTTTTATTTTTCTGACTCACAAAATCTGACAAAATTCTGAGATAACCTCACTTTTATCTTTCAAAATTATATCGTATTCCGTTTTGGCAATTGCCGAGCAGCAACGCCATACTCCATCAAGCAAAGCAGTACGCCGGCTGTCCCTGAGAGCGGTTTTCCGTTCGCGGATGATAATTCAGCGTTGTGATTGGCGGAAAAAACATTTTAAATTGGCACTAACCAATCACAACGCTGAATTATCATCCGCGAGCGGAAAATCGCTCTCATGGACAGCCGGCTGTATTCTGTTTGTAACACTAGTTTAACAGTGCGTGTTTGGAGCAAGATGTACTTTGAGCATATACCTACTAGAGGAACCCTTCTTGCTTGGTAATGCGAATAAGAATAATAATTATATATTATTATTTTAGATGCGACGTGTGAATGAAATAGCAACAGTCATGCCTATTTTTTTCCGATCCAATTACGTTTTTAACTCACTCTCACTAACTAGTCTTATAAATGGAGTACGCTACTAGACCACAGATTAATTACTTTGTGACTAGACAACCTTCTTTTTTTTGTGTATTGGCAACATTGGTGATTTGGCAACCCTGGTAATCATCAGTCGTCAACATTGGCCAAGAATTAAAAAAAATGTATTCAATTATTAGAAATTCTTTTGGGCATTTACCGTCCAAATTTTTATCAGAAATGGGGCAGCATTATTGCATACCAGGTAAATTATTACCTAAGAACACCACAACCTGTTGGACGTTACAAATAACTTTGTTATGTAATTTTATAGGTTAAGTTACTATACTCCAAAAAATACTCAGGTCATAAATATTCTTCTCAGTCTTTTTTGGTAGCTATAAGAATAAATAATAATTGCATATTTACAAACGAGCTTGTTGTCTGCATTTACAAAGACTACGTAATGGATTTTCAGTATATATGTATTAAAATCTGAACCTAAATTATTATGTACTGTATGCGTATTGTGTTATCAACGTATAAATAACTATATAGTAGTCTCATAGTGCCGTAACACATGCAGTTTGAGTGTGTAGTTTTTGCCGGTAAGCGCCGTCTGTTTAATTAATCCACTTGGTTCAGCATACACATTGAAAAAAGAAACTAGGTAACACACGCCGCTTAAATAAATCCATCCTACTTTCTTTCTGGTGCAGCGGGGGCGAGATGCAAGGGACATCCATTGTCAGTTATCCTTGGGCGTTTTCGCGCTGATAGCCGAGATACTTTACTTTAGCTATTTGTATGGTGTTATTATATACTGTTAAACTCTTGTTTCATTTAATGCCATAATATTGTGGGGCGCTAGTGAACCTCATTTTATCGTCAAGGAACTTTAATTTATAAGAATATAGGCATGTATGAAGAAATAAGATGGGTTAATGAAATTCATTTTAAGAACAAGAGGACATACACAAATATCTATGTTCCTATATTCAAAAAATAGGGTGTTATGGAAATACTTTAATATATTTAAACCCCAAAATCCTTGTGTAAAAATAAATTGAATAAAATTATTAAAAATGGCGGACCACCATAAATAACAGTGATAATGAACCCCAAAATTTTACGATTAAAAAGCAAACCCGCTACTGACCAGCTCTTTAAATCCCTTTAAATACATATGTTTACCTTCTGTCGCTGTCAAAAACAGCTGAAAGCAGTTATAACACGTGGTTACGTCAACGAGCTTGAGAAAAGTTGCCAAATTTATTTTGTTCTTTACCAGTTTATCTATGGGTTTTGCTGTTTCAATTCGATCAAACGAAAAACTTACATGATTACACAAATTATCCTTTATTACGCTACTAGGTTGTTCCAGCGTATAATGAATGTAAAGATTACTTTTTCCACAAATCAAGTACACTTTTTAGGTGGTTAATTACTATACAAACTTTTTAAACACTGCGACGCGACACGTATGCGCACAAAGAATTGAATTAAAATACACAAAACGGTATTTTTATTGCAAAACACTATTAAAACAAATTTTACTGCGTTTTTAAATAAAGTTTTTGTTACTTTTCGCTTTTCTTTCATCAAAATTAATAGCCGACAGACGACAGCTGGTTTACACGAGAAAAGAGTACAAAAGATTATTCCCTATGAGACAAATGTACAAAAAACTACGGAATTGTACAGAAAGTGTCCGCAACTCCGATTTTAACCAAATTTGGTATGTTGGGTTTTTGGGGCGCTGATCACGAATCTGAAAGAAATTTTAGTCGGAAATGTTTGGTTTCCGAGATAATCATCATCAAAGTTGGCATTTAAACTAACCTTATTTTCACCATTATTCCCCCTTCTTTTGCACACAATTCTTGATTTAAAGCTAAAGTGGCCCACAATATTTGATTTTCACCTTTTAAAACCCCGTTTTTCTATGTTTTTTACACCTTTTATCAAATAAATTGGGAAGGGTCCCTTTAAAAACGTTGCAACCGTTCATTCACTGCTCCATCGCCTCCACCATATTCTGCTACGATTAAAAACGATTGAAAGCGAAGCTATGCAATTTAATTCAAAAAAAGTGTAAAATACGTAGAAGAATGAGGTTTTAAAAGGTGAAAATCAAATATTGTGTACCACTTTAACTTAAAATCAAGAATTGTATGCCAAAAGAAGGGGGAATAAAGTGAAAATGAGGTTAGTTCAAATGCCAACTTTAATGATGGATATCTCGGAAACAAATGTTTCCGACTAAAAATTTTTTCAGATCCGTGATCAGCGCCACAAACACAGGTGTTTTTACAGTTTAGATGTTTTTTGCAAGAAATTGATTGCAATTTATTCTAACATTTTTGCAGTTTGCACGTAACTGGGTTTATCAATTTACTGAAACTTGTAAGTTCAATTCTTTTAAACCTTTTTCTTTGTCTCATGGTGTTCTGGTTATGGGCGATAAAATGATACTTACAGCGAATTCTTTTGGTTAAACTAGGTGCTTTCAATTTAATTAGGTTTTTTAATCAAAATTTTTTACTACAAAATGCAGGGTTTGTTTTTTCTTGTGATAATTCATAAAAGCTTCATGTCTAGGAACTTATTACCGTGGGTATAAAAAGTAGACGGCATATTTAACATACCTTAGGGATAAAGGAGCCGAAGTGGACATTTTGGGGCTTCTTCAGATGTACGGTTACAAAATGCATGAAACAATTACTTTGTGTTGCTATATTACTGTACATCTCATTGGTACGGAAGAGAAGGGAAGTTTATGGTGAAAGTGTAAAGAGTGTACTCGTGAAAATAAAAGTACTTTCCAGCCAAGAAAAATCCTAGCCTTCTAAAAGCTGTTGTAGCTCTAAATGTTATTTAAGGTTATTATTTAATGTAACGCCTACGCCGCTCATAAGTAGATAATAAAAATTGGTTAACTTTTTTATGCCGGTATATTATTGTCCTCTATTTTGTGCTTTGAAATCTACGATAAAATGGTGGTGCCCTCTGGATAACATTATTCAGTCGTTAAATGGGTTTAACATCTAAAAACCTGGCACCCACGGTACTTAGTACTTAGCTTTTGTGCTACTAACATGGACTGCCATAAACATAAAAAAACTAAATATACTAAATGTACTAGATGTAGTACAATTGTACAGCTGAACATCGCAAATTCGCGTTGTTGTTGCATGATTTAACTGACCAATAAGAAGGCTTCCTTATGCAAGGTTACAGAAAGACGAAATTCGCTTGCCCTGGTTTGCGTTTTAAATAATATTGCGAAGAATTTACCAAATTGTGCGTTTATTAAGTTTTGCATCTTGTTTTAATTTACGTAAAATGCAACGAAATTCAATCGAGTTGACTGACATGGTTTTGTGTTATGGCGTTAAAACCAGAAGACTACGCCTTGCGTAGAAATTACTGTCGGTGGTTTTTGCAAAAACTGCTAATGAACCAAACTGGATTCGCAATGTGTTGTTTACCGATGAGGCCGGTTTTACTCGCGATGGTGTGTTTAATCAGCAAATAAGAAACAATGAAAACATTTTTGCGCGTGTGAGAAACAGTATGCAGCGGAAAATAAATGCACGTTTGGAATCAAACGGAGGGCGTTTTGACGTATTGAAGGTAAATCGACCTTTATTTAAATATTTTTTGTTACAATTTATTTTGATATAGGGCTTTTAATAATTTTTTAAAGTAAATTTATAAAAAAATAGAATATAATAACATTTTACCTTTTTATTCTATTATGTATTTATATCGTTTATTGGGTATAAAATAGGACGTTGGGCAACATTGCAAACAAAGTCGTCTACTGTCTGTTACTAACGAACGGGGACGGTGTTTATAGTGTTTACGAAACCAGGGACGTAGCAGATAGGTGAAAAGAAGGTATTTTTACAAATTGTAAAAAAGTTTGAATTAAACAAAAAAGTACTCAGTGTGTCTCTACACTGTCCCAGGAGTCACCCATTTCAATATATTAAAGTATTTCCATAACACCCTGAAACTTAAGGGGATGATTCTACTTGAGAAAATAAGGGTAGAGCTTCATATAATTTTTTTTCAAAATGTCATTTGTTTTCGAGGTACAAGCCGTCAAAGTTCAATTTTTATTTTGGTTTTTCGCCCTATTGCATTTATTTTTTAACCAATCCAGTTGATATTTGGCACACAAATCGAGCTTTGCAGATTCTAAAATTTTAAGATAAAAGTACTTTTTTAAATACCGCCATAGGGCACTTTACCTAAAACTTAAAATTTATTTACATCATAACTTTTTATTTTGACAAATATTGCAAAGCTGTGGCCGCCATTTTATAGACAATCAAAAACCTAAAATTCAAGGTACTCTTTATTAAAGTGGATAAACCTCACCGTTTAGGCACCAATAGACATCAAAGATTTCATCAATTTCAATCAAATTACCTACATACATACAGGGTGTCCAGTAACTCACCCGACAAACTTAACCAAACGATTCTACAACAAAAAATAAGAAAAAAACTTTATATAAACATATGTCTGTCTATAAGTTATTATCATTATTATTATTATTTTTAATATTTAACACCCCGTACTTCAAAAAACTAAGACGTTTAGGACATATTATTATGTTTACATGAGGTTTTTTCTTATTTTCTGTTGTAGAATCGCCCCGTAAAGTTTGTCGGATGAGTTACTGGACACCCTATATATGTATATGTATGTATGTAGGTAATTTGATTGAAATCGATGAAAACTTTGATGTCTATTGGTGCCTAAACGGTGAGGTTTATCGACTTTAATAAATAGTACCTTATTTTTTAAGTTTTTAAATGTCTATAAAATGGCGCTCCCAGCTTTGCGATATTTGTCAAAATAAAAAGTTGTGATGTAAATAAATCTTAAGATTTAGGTAAAGTGCCCTCTGGCGGAATTTAAAAAGTACTTTTGTCTTAAAATTTTAGAATCTGCAAAGCTCGATTTGTGTGCCAAATATCAACTGGATTGGTTAAAAATAAATGCAATAGGGCGAAAAAACCAAAATAAAAATTGAACTTTGACGGCTTTTTACTCGAAAACGAATGACATTTTGAAAAACATTTAAGTATATGAAGCTCTACCCTTATTTTGTCAAGTAGAATCACCCCTTAAGTTTCGTGATCGATTTTTGAATCATCCTGCATAAAAAATATATTTGTTTTATTGTTATTAATTAAACATGTTCTGCTCTAGTAAAGTTATTGTAATACTTTTAGTACTCCAAACAACGCGGGAAGTTGGTATCCCGACAGCGAATACTTTGAACAGTTCAAAGGTCCAGTAATGTATCCAGATGAAACGACTAAACATTGGGCTATGCAGCCGTGGAGCGCTAGAAAAGCACCTATTGAAAAAAGCGTTAAAAATGTTACACTCAATTTTGGACCTCAACATCCAGCCGCTCACGGTGTATTGCGTCTCGTATTGGAGTTGGATGGAGAAGTTAGTTATTTGTTGGATTTTTGTCTTCTAGCAAATATTTTTTTTTATTTAAAATCAATAGTAATACGTGTCCGTTCATACTTTGACCCATTTTGATCACAAATTAAATTATTAAGTTGCGGTGATCATAGATGGGCTTGGATTTTTTTAAAGTTTAATTTTAACAATATTTACTGACTTGGTAACGTTGCAAATACAATAAAGCGCCTTTATCGGAAACTTTTGAACCATTTTGGGGCACTTTGACATTTCTTAATAACACTGTGACGTATAATTTCGAAGTATACATATAGGGCCCACTTTACGTCACTGGGGCAAATGTACCATATGGAACTATCTTCTTGGACCATAAGACCGGTGGACAAAAACTATCTTTGCATTTTTAACTAAACTACGGGAACTAATTAAACTTCGTAATTTTGTACGGGCATACCCCCCACTAGGGGTAGCCCATACGGGAGCTTAACTAAAACTTTAACTCTATACTTGACTTCACAATTTTCATTTTTTTTAACTTCTTTCCTGTTTATATACAGAGTTGAACTCGGTTTTTTGGTGACTTAGCACGTTTACGACCTTACCCGTTCGACCTAGAAATTTACCTTGCCGGTTCGAGGTCTAAGCTTTGACATTTTTTAAATTGTTATATGTTTTACTTTAAGATATGTTTTCCATTATCGAAATAATATAAATATTAAAATTATTAAAACTTACATACCCCCTATACAGGGTGTTCACAATACACTTCTGGACAAAAAAACCGGACAAACACAATTTTTATCAGATTTAATCTTTTATAACTTTTTGTTTTTTCACAGATTTGAATGATTTTTTGGTTCAGTTGTAGATCCTTTCATCAAGATTATTATTTAGCATGGGGATTGCAAAAAGTTTTATAGGATTAGGTGTTATACAGGGAAGAGCCAAATGTTGTATTTTGCCCAAATTTTCTAACACCCTGTGGAATAATTTAACGTCACAATTTCTTTACCAGTGTCTTGGATTTTAAAGCTCCATCTTTTCTTAACCTTCTCTTTTTATTTTCATCTCTATTCTATGTCTCTATTCTAAAATGAAATACAAATTTTTAGTTTTTAAATTGGACAATGAAATTTGTGTATCAGGTGTCAAATTATTTTAATTTAAATAATTTAAATATAATTATTAATCATTTAAAGTAACAAACTGCTCTTCATGGGCAAATCGCCCATTTTGTTTTCGGTGGTGTGGTAAAGATTTGAGAATAAACTTTAAAAAATCTAAGTCTTCTTGCAAAACGACGTCTTGATAACTTTTATTTGATCTAAAGTGGTTCACATTTAAAATGGGTTAAAATGTGAACAGCCCCCTGGTATATACAGGGTGGAATTTAATTGATAGCTAAAAATAAAGGGTATGATTTTTTAGCTTATTTTAAGAAGAAAAGTTCATATGAACATATGTTCTAAACCTCTTAACTTTTGTGCTACAGGGTGTTGAAGTTTTGAGAAAATAATCGTTTTCTTATTATATCTTTAAAACCGTTGGAGATATTTCTATGAAATTTGGCATGAATCTACTAAGCTCCAATAGGATTTTTAACATAGATTTTTAAATATTTCTACAAGTGGCGTCTGTACGAGGTGAATACTGGAAATTTCCCAAAAAGTAAAAATATGGTACGCCATTGCTTTTCCAGAAATAAAATTTATTTTTTAAATCCTCATTTATTTTTAATAAATTTGACTTTTTTTTGTCCAATTCACCTTTTTGGCATACAAAACTAAAAATAGGGCACCAGCCTGCAAAAAAGGTTTTTTTTTAACGCAAAATAAACGAGAAGTTCAAAAAAAAAAATTGTTAAAAAAAAAACAATGGCGTACTCATATTATTTTGAAAAAATGTAAGGGTGTTAACATCCCAGACGAAAAAGCCACTGGTTCTTCTATCAAAAAAAGCTCATTGGTGCTTAGGAAATGCATGTTAAATTTTTATGAAAAATATCTTAAAGATTTCTTAAGCCATGATAAGAAATCAATATATTTTTTTAAACTTTAACACCCTGCAGCTTAACAGTTAAGACGTTTAGGGACATAATATGTTCATATGAACTTTTTTTTCTAACATTAGTTAAGGAATAATACCCTGTATTTTTAGTCATCAAGAAAATTACACCCTGTATACCCACATCATAAAAAAAATGTTTTTTAGTGTGTTAAAAGGTCCGATCTCACATATTGGACTGTTACACCAGTGGACAGAAAAATTAATTGAATATAAAACTTATACACAAGCCTCTGCCTCCTATTTCGCTGATCGTCTGACTATGTATCTGGCGATGTGCAACGAACGAGTGCCACAGCTATGGCGGTTGAAAAGTTGCTAAATATTGACGTGTACCACTTCGAGTCTCAAACATATTAGAGGTATAGTAAGGACCAGATTTTATTCAGTGGCGGCTATTCAGGTGTAGTAAGTGAAGTGCCGACTTCACTCAAAAAATAAATAATAAAACATTAAAAAACATATTACCATTATTCAAATTCATTTTTCTCATTTCTATTCCTTATTTGTAAATTTCGCCATGAAAATCTAGCAGATAAAACTCAACCGCTGGCGCGAGTCGCTTTCTCCTCCAAGCTTTCGGCAACGCGCGACAAGTGTATTGCAAATATAAACGGACCGAAGTATATACCTCATGCGGGGCTTTGTTTACGCCTTGACGCTCCGTTGCCATGACAACGCTAAGCGCTTGCCGGTGGCCAGAATCGCGGGGAGGAAGTATCAGGTGTATTGCTTGGCAAATCGCTACCCTTAAAAAGATAGTATAGATTTTGGTCGTTTCGTTGGTTTTCACGTATTATTTTCTGATTGTTTCCGCTTGAGTATTATTAGCGACAGTGATTTTTCACAGGAAGAAATTAAAGGACAAGTACAGCAGCATCTCTATGAAATATTGATCATATTTTTGATGGAAATGGAAGCAAGATTTTGGCGATTGCTTTACAAACTACAATTTCTTTGTTTTGCTGATACTGCAAAGTTTGGCCAGTATAACCAAACTTTTCCCACTGATTCTTTTCAAAATTTATTGGAGATATATGCCGAATCATTTCCAAAAATTAGCGGTTTTAAAATAAACTTGACCTAATATTTGCGGATGAGAGTTATAGAAATATTTCATTGCAGCAGTTAGTGAAACAAGTTGGCGCAAATTAAGACATTTTTATCAAGGCATATAAACTTTTTCGCTAATTTTAACGATATCGTCGACAAGCATGTCAGTGGAACGGAGTTTTTCTTGTCTTAAGCGTTTAAAAACTTTCTTAAGAAACACTATATCCCTAGATGAACTTTAATCTTTGGCCAATATTTCAATTCAAAAGGAGCTTCTATAGGAACTGATAAAAACTTAAACATTTTATGAATATATAATTGATAAATTTGCTGCATTAAAAGATAGAAGGATTGATTTGGTGTATAAAATTTAGGAAAGTATAGATATTAAAACTTTTTACTTAGACTTTTGATAGTTGAGTATTTTTAATTTTGCTAAAATGGTGAATGCGCTTTTTTTCCCTTCCTGCACTACACCTGTTTTTAGACCCGCGAGCCACCACTGATTTTATTCATTCTAAAAGGTTTGCCGCAAAGAATCTAATGTAAACGAAACCCTTTTGTAAACAATGATTTATTGCATCAATAAATAATACACCCGACGAGTTTATAATTCTTCACGGCACGTGTCAGCTTTTATAGCAGGACAGAGACGAAATAAGATGATGGTTTCTAAGTACGTGATACGCGTATTAGCAATGTTTTTTTTTATTTATCCAAAAATATGTAATCAGGCTCTGTCAAAGGATATGTGCTTTTGAAAAGGTTTGTTTACTTTATCATTTTTTGTGCACTTGGCAGCATTGCTTTTAGAATGAATTATAGGTGGTTCAGACTTTATAAAGAGTAGTAATATACACGTCTTGCTAGTTCAAAACGTGCAATGTGGAATTTATGCAAATGCGTGGAATGGAGACGTTCTAAAGCCACAAGAAAGCAAGCTCGTTTGGTCATCCTATTCGGAATGTTTACATGTAGGCATTCTTTGTCTAATCTCTACCTGCTAGTGTACAACACACTGCAAACCAATTTCATTGAGCTGGCACGGCGTGTGTACATAAAACTGCTAATTTTTCTTTGTTAAAAATTGGATGGTTTATTATAAACATTTAGGGTATCTATAGACCAGGGTAGATAATTTTTGAAACGAACGGGTTTTTTCGATTTTCGGCCAAACTATAAGTTTTATGGAAAAATGTGTAATGGTAAAGCATTAGGTAATAAAAGATCTACAACTTTTGTACATACACTTTTTTACAAAACGTCAAAATTTATGTGAAATATTCAAATATCCAAGTTTTTGGTTTTTTATTTTTATCTTTCACAAAAAAAAAAGAAAAACGCAAAATTTGGTGAAAACTTAGATGTATTTGTCCCAAATATACAGTAATTTTTAAATTTAAAATATTTTTCTAATACATTATTGTGACGTTTATATTGAAATTTGAAATACTACTTGACGTCACTTGGACCAATGTACCACCATATGGAACTATCTTTTGGACCATGAGACCGGTGGACCATTAAAACTAACTTCGCATTTTTTAGAACCCACTTGAACCACCTATTGAACTAACTTAATTTAGTACGGGCATACCCCCACTAGGAGTAGCCCGTACGGGGCTTAACTTAAACTTTAACTTTGTACTTGACTACACTAACTACTTCTTATCTGATAAAAAATCCCTTTTAATTACTTTCTCTCTTCTTTAAATATCAAATTTTCCAGTGTTTGTTTTGCATTTCTCTGCTACCCAGTTTGTTTAATGTTTTTATTTTATTATTATAAAAGTAACCTAGAAAATTGTTTAATTTATACTTTTAAGACCTTGACACCTCACGTATATGTTTATGTAGCAAATTTCCCAATGTTAAGTAAACTAATTAAAATGTATATTTATTTTAAAATTCCCAAAAATGTATATTTTTAAAATTCCCAAAATGTATACTTTTTTATATCACATTATTGTGATTAAATATTAAAAAAGTACCATTATTTTTAATCAAAAATTCACGTGTCACAATATCGGCATTTTAAAAAAGCCGGTAAGCTTATCGTTCGTTGAAATCTCTACTTTCTGATGGTGTAAAAAAATATAAAAACATTACCACGTTAAATTTTCTCGGAAAATGAATTTCTATAGAACTAGTAATTTTGCCAGAAATTATATTTTCTCTACATTTTTCAATGGGTGTTATCCTTCTATATATTTTTTTTTGTTTTACAAATTATCAACCCTGGTTTAATAATGTTTTAAATAAAATCCGATCTAAGTTATTTTGCATTTTCTGGGAACATTTACCATTGTAATGTATATTTTCTTTACACCTTGAGAAAGTAGAGATTTTAACAAACAAAACGACAACCGACTTTTTGAAAAATGCCGATATTTTGACACGTGAATTTTCGATTAAAAATAAAGCTACTTTTTTGATATTAAGTCATAATAATGTGAAAATAAATATTTTAAACCAAAAAACTTACATTGTATTTGGGACATGCAAAGGTACGTTTTCACTGGATTTTGTAAAAATAATTAATTTTTGAAGATAAAATAAAAAAAAACAAAAACTTTGTTATTTGAATTTTTCTCATAAATTTTGAGGTTATGTAAAAAAAAGGTAAATTGAAGATATTTATGTTCGGTAGTTGGACGGATTCATTTATGGATGGTAATTATTTGGGTACACGACAAAATTAAATTAAAAGTACCAAAAACGAAATTAATTAAAACAAGTAAAAAGATAACTAAAAATCGACATTTAAAGTCAGATATATTTGACATTTGAATATCCTAAAAGATAAAAATTTTAAAATTTAAAACCTAATTAATAGTTAATTTTTAATTTTATTATTTTTATTCAATATATATCTCTGACGACGGTGGCGTGACTTGCCACCGAAACGTCGATTTTTAGTTATTTTTTTACTTGTTTAACTTTTCTTGGTTTTTTGGTACTTTTAGTTTAATTTTTGGCACGTACCCAAATAATTACCATCCATTAAAAAAGCATAAATACAAAAGTTGTAGATTTTTACACTGCCTACAAATTTAATTTTCTTTTATATTACTTTCAGAAACTGGAAAACCAAAATATAATAAAAATTGTTCATAAAAAATTATTCCTTTTGAACCGTATTTTTACTTATAAAAATAATTTAATAAAATAATAAAAAGAAAAACTTTGACTACTTTAATTTTCAGTACTTTTTGCTGAAATTACAAGGATTCTTAATCATATAATGGGTATATGTACGCATGCTTTGACGTTGGTGCTCTTACTCCCTTCTTCTGGCTTTTTGAAGAACGTGAAAAATGATGGAATTTTATGAAAGAGTTTCTGGTGCTCGAATGCACGCGGCCTACGTTAGACCTGGTGGAGTCGCCCTTGTAAGTAAAAAATAATTTATTTTTAACATTAAAAAAAATGGGGTAAAAAAACAATGACTTTATCAATTGGTGTTAGTGATGTAACGAACGTCGGAATTCTCAGATTCGCGTATGGGAATGTGGAAATTCATCTTCAATATTCGCGGATACCAATGTTACTTTCAAATATACATAGGTCTCCTAAAATATCATACAAATTTAAAGTATAAAAATTGATAATTTTTTTATTGTTTTTTAATGAAAGAAATTATAACCTTTACTCATCCTCCTCTTATGAGCGGCCAAGTTTTACAGAGCAAAGACACCTTCAACCTTGTGGGCGGCACATTTGAATGTAACCTTAACTGGCATAAACACATTGTATCTAAAGCCATGGCAGCTTCAAAAAGCTTGGATTCTCTTTAGAGCCAAAAAGTATTTTTCCCCTTCTAATTTATACACTTTATATGTGTCCCAAATCTGACCTCCCTTGGAATATTGTTCTTATATCTGGGGCATGGCGTCCCCCACAACCCTAAGCATTCTTGATTCTATTTAAAGAAGAGCTATTCGTCTCATTAATGATCCTTCACTTACAGAAAGGCTTCCTTCTCTTGCCCATCGTCGGGCTGTGGGGGATTTATCGCTTTTTTATAGGGTTTTCACGGCTTTTGCTCTGAAGAATTGTCCAGTATAGTTCCTCCACTCACAGTTCCCAACAGAGAAACTCGTGGTTCCGCGCGTATGCATCCCTATACGGTCCAACTGGACAAGCCCCGAACTTTCCACTTTGTTCGTTCTTTTATCCCTAGAGTTTCTAGAATGTAAAATCTGCTGCCCGCGGAGGTCTTTCCTTTCCTCCCAAATCTTTAAGAATTTAAGTCCCGTGTCAACAAACTCCCTCTTACCTCACTTAAGACATCCACGGTACGTTAGTATTTAGGCTTTTAGCCTTCGTGGTTTGTCCAAAGATAAAAAAAAATAGTAGTTATAACCTGCTACATACCGGGTGTCAATAAATCTATTAGACAAGCCTTTTTGGTTACTTCCGGTTTAATCGGAAATATACCAATTTTAAATATTTACATGGGGCACTCTGTATATTTTAACATTTTTGGATTCCTGAGACAATTCTAAATAGTAATTTGACATTTTTACGCCTCGTTTTTTTTTTTAAGCGATTTGTAGTATTGTATCTAGGTGGCTATGATTCTATATTTATACCTTTATTTGTAATTCGATCGCAAATAAATTGGTATTATTAGATTCGCCAAAAAATCCTTTATTTAAAAAGTTCTTGTCGAAAAAGGGTTGCCATTTAAAAATTATAGTTAGACACGAAAATGTCAATTTGCCAAATTTTTTTCTATCTATTATATTAGTTATAAAAATTTTGCGATTGTATTTTCCTAACATCGCCTAGGCTCACTAGATTAATTTGTGTTTAATCATGGCCACCTAGATGCAGTATTAAAAATGGTTCTAAAAATCAAGTAGACTTAAAAACTTTTCAAAATGTCACAGTCTTAATAAGAATTGTCTTAAGAATCCAAAAATGCTAATATATAGAGGGTGTTCTATTTAAAAAATCAAAATTGGAGCCATTTCCGGTTAAACCGGAAGTGACTGGAAAGTAAAAATATCCGAAAACTCTTCTCTTTCCATATGATTTACCTATACCAAGTTTTGTTTTTATAAGTGTGGAGTTATGCCTTGTCTAATAAATTCGTCGACACCCAGTGTATACAATCCTTAGTAAAAGAAATTATAAATCTTATTAGTTGTGTTATCATTCCATATCCATCAAATCCATATATAATGTCCTTTTAGTTTATTAAAAACATTCGCCAAACATTCATTACATCACTAATGTATATAAATTGAATCTAAATTATTATTACTAGTAGGTCTAGCGGCCGTCTAACCCATCCCCACTACTCGCGCCTTTGACCCATCCCACTTCCTGTTGGCTCCGCCTACTTGACTTCTTCCTTACCAATGCTGTCAAGGTTCGACTAATGATAAAGCTATAGAGGCGGTCCAAACGACGGATTAAAAAAGCTCGATGCGAACCGCAAATTTGTTATAAAAGTTTTGACAAGGAATTTCTTCATTTACAGGATCTTCCATTGGGTCTTATGGACGATATTTATGAATTCGCATCGAAATTTGGCGAGCGGTTAGATGAAGTAGAAGATGTTTTGACCAACAACAGATTGTGGATTCAACGTACTGAAAATATTGGAGTTGTATCAGCTGAAGATGCGTTGAATCTTGGCTTCAGGTAAATCCCCAAAATGTTTTATGTTTAATGGATCGTATGGTTTTAAAAAACTTTTATTAGGGTTTTATAAAAATTAACATGAATTATGGGTATTTATTTTGTAAGGGCTAATTGCCTTCTTGGTGGAGCTAATCGCCGTCTGGGGGGGGCTAAGCCTCTTACAGCCCTCCCTTTTATCAAGGCCCTGCTTTTGACTTGACAAGGACTGATGTCCTACTCTAATGAAATAGAGGAGCATTTTTGGCCAGGACACATACAACGTTGTTACGCGTATATAAAGATGTGTGTAATCGCTTTGACATATCCACAAGGACAAAATTGTAAGAGATTTGCGTGAAACGGTGGGGGCCTATGCGTATGGGTGCAAGGAACAATTTCTTATGGAAATCCAACTTTAGACCAGACTGTCGGTTAGAACGTTGTTCCGGCATACCCTTCAATTGACTTTCTTAAT
Source organism: Listronotus bonariensis (assembly GCA_014170235.1). Classification (NCBI taxonomy): domain Eukaryota; kingdom Metazoa; phylum Arthropoda; class Insecta; order Coleoptera; family Curculionidae; genus Listronotus; species Listronotus bonariensis. The sequence continues at coordinate 48,529 of JACEGR010006081.1, read as the reverse complement.
TAAATAACTTCATTGCGCAATTAAATGACATAGACCCACTAGGGCACATAAAAACCATAACTAATCATAAAATTGCTTTTACAGTCTAAGGCGACGGGTATGATACCAAGCGTCAGGGCCAGCGGAAACCGGACAATGTGAGAGCGCTGCCTTTAATCTTTATGGTGCTAAACATATTTTTAAATCGGGCAGCTGCAATATACGTAAGCAAAAAGCCCTGCCGCTGCCGTTCGAACCGATCACATATATCCGCGGGCGTTTCTAACCTATACCGGGTGATGCATCGCCGGGCGGGACATAGGAAATCCCATGTAATTTTTAATGGGGTCAATTATTGGCTCCCTAATTATTTTAGAGAAAACATCTATTGAAGTTTATTGAAGAGCATGCAAATCTAGGTCCATGGTAAAAACTTTAGATTTTTCGGTTAACCCGTTTGCTAGTTAGATGCTAATATATTTTTAAAAATTGTTGTGTGTGTAACAAATTTCAAGAACTTATGACATTTATAATATTTACATGCTTCAATAAATTATTAATATTATTACAATAATTAATATGTTGGAAATAAACTTAAGATTTAAGAAAATTTTCAAATATTCCTCCATTGACTGCTAGACAATAACCCAGGCGTTCATAAAATTGTCTTCTTACATTGGTTTGTTGGTTTTTTTTGCTCCAGTATCGGTAATTTTAATGATTGGGTTTATTGTTTAACGTAAATGTGCACTCGTCAGTAAAACAAATATTTCTTTAAAATTCCATGTCTATGTTTGCCCTTTCCATCATGTCAAAACAAAATTCCTGCCGTCGTATTTCATCCCCATCCCTTAGCTCTTGATGTCTTTCATATTTGTATGAAATGTATTTATGCCTTTTCAAAACCAGAGCACTGTTGATTGATCTTTTCCTATGATATCCTGAAGTTTCTTTGTACTCACCTTTCCTTCATTTTCTTCCACGTGCAATAAAATTTCCAAGTCTCTATCATCTCTTACATTTTCTTCTTTTTGATACTCCCTAGCTTCACATCTGCAGTTATTTATCACTGTGCCTTTGGTCTCAAATTTTTTGATAGTCCTATCGACTGTTGATTTTCCGGGTATCGGTCTATTCGGATACTGAGCAGCGAACATGTCAGACACCTTTTTGGTAACTATTTCCTTGATAGTACCATTTAATCATCAATACTTTTTCTTCAGTAGTATAACTCATGGTTAATCTTTTCGCTATACGATTTTTTGATAATAATAAAGCACTAAATTTCAAAATGACAACGTTATGTCACGCTAACTGGTATTTTTATTGTTGTTCATAAATATGAGGCGATAATAATGTAACAATTTTTAAAAATATATTAGCATCTAACTAGCAAACGGGTTAACCGAAAAATCTAAAGTTTTTACCATGGACGTAGATTTGCATACTCTTCAATAAACTTCAATAGAATTTTCTCTAAAATATTTAGGGGAGCCAATAATTGGCCCCATTAAAAATTACATGGGATTTCCTATGTCCCGCCCGGCGATGCATCACCCGGTATAAACTAGTTTTAAAACGCTGTTTACCACAACATATTGTAGCCGGTACCGGCTACCAAGTACAGAGATTTGATACTTTCTGCTCAACGCTTTCGCTTGTTATCGTAGCCGAAGGCCTAATAATACACTTGTTATATTCTGTAATTTCGACTTTATTATGTTGATTACAGTGGTGTTATGTTGCGAGGCTCAGGCATCAAATGGGATCTTCGTAAATCCCAACCGTACGACGCGTACGACCTGGTTGATTTTGACGTACCTATTGGAACCAAAGGAGATTGTTATGACCGGTATCTATGCCGTCTTGAAGAAATGCGTCAGTCACTGAGAATCATTCTTCAGTGTCTGAATCAAATGCCTGCAGGAGAGGTTAGGACTGATGACGCGAAAGTTGCGCCACCTACCCGTGCTGAAATGAAGGTAAGATATACACTCCTGGACAAACAAAATTTTGATCAAATTCAATCTTAAATAACTTTTTAGTTTTTTGACAGATTTTTAATTAAGTTTTAGTTCAGTTCAGTTCAAGATTATTATTAAATAAAGGGATTGCAAAAAGTTTTATAGGATTAGATGTTATACAGGGAGGGCCAAATGTTGCATTTTCCCAATTTTCGAACACCCTGTGGAATAATTTACCATTAAATTTTTTTACCAATGTATTAAATCTTAAAGCCCCATTCTTTCCAAACTTTTTTTTTAATCATAACAGTTTTTCTCTCAATAATATTGGCTGTTGTGCCCAGTGTACACCACTGGCTTTTTATGTAGTTTTTATTTTTTCCTATAAAGCAACTAAATATACAACTTTTTAGTGTAGTCCATTTTTTTAAATCTGGCTTCATATTTAATATATTAAAAAAAAAACAGACTTTTAAAACTGTATAACACCTAATCCTATAAAACTTTTTGCAATCCCTATACTAAAAATGATACAACTGGACCAAAAAATTATTAAAATTTGTCAAAAAACCAAAAAGGTATTTAAGATTAAATTTTAACAAAATTTTGTTTCTCCGGGTTTTTTTGTGTACAGAAGGGTTTCTTTGAAATAAGTTACTAATTTTTGTTTTTATAATATACTAGCTGTTGCCCGCGGCTTTGCACGTGTTAAATTCGGAGTAAAACAATTCCCTTTTCCTATACCGTGAAGATTTTGGATATTATCAAATACATATAAATCTTCGTTTTGAATCACTCTATCTATTAAAAAAAACCGCATTAAAATCCGTTGAATAGTGATAGAAAACTTAATGAAATAAATTTGGTACTTCCTGTATAATATTTTTTAAATACTAATAATTATTTTGCAAATTTTTGTATTTAAGCAATTTTGTAAACCTCTAGATGGTATAATAACATAGTTAGAATGCATTTTAGTTTTAAGGGTTTTTTAAATATAACATCTATTTGACACACCCTGTTTGGTAATTTTATATATTTTTTTTATAAACCATTACTACCTGTGCATAATTCTTATAAACACTTTTTTTTTTCAATTGCAATAGTAACGTGAATATCAAATTATAAATGAACACTATTTTTTAAACACTCTGTATTTATTTATTGACATTATTATACATATAAACCTTTCTCTTGAATCACTCTATTTATTTAAAAAAAACCGCATCAAAATCCGTTGAAAATGTAAGCCATTTTTTTAAACCCCTGTATATGCTTTTTTTTGATATTATACATGTAAACCCTTCTCTTGAATCAGTCTGTCTATTAAAAAAACCGCTTTAAAATCCGTTAAGTAATATCGAAATTTAAATGTAAACTATTATTTTAAAAACTCTGCGTGTATGTTTTTTTTTATTAATATTATACATATAAACCTTCATCTTGAATCACTCTATCCCGCATCAAAATTCGTTGAGAATAGTAACGTCAATATCGAAATTTGAATGTAAACTATTTTTTTAAACACTCTGCATATGTTTTTTTTTTCGTATTATTATACATTTAAACCTTCCTCTTGAATCAGTCTATCTATTAAAAAACACATAAAAATCCGTTGAGTAATATCGAATTTTAAATGTAAACTATTTTTTCAAACACTGTATATGTTTTTTGACATGATTATAAATAAAAATCTTCCACTTGAATCACTTTAATTAAAAAAACACAATAAAAATCCGTTGAGAATAGTAACGTCAATATCGAATTTTAGTTATAGTTTATCCAAGATAGCTGACCCGTGCCCACTTCGTTGGGCGTTAATGTTTGAACTTTTTGTTTAGTAAAAATAGCCTATAACACTCCTGAATGGTGTAGCTTTCTGACTGTAAAAGAATTTTTTGATAGGTTTAGTATTTCCGAAGATTAGCGGCTACAAACAAACAAAGTTACAAACTTTACCTCCTAATAATATTAGTATAGATTCCTCTCATAATAATCAGGATTCAAACCTGACTCCAAAATCCGTCTTTGATAAATCAAATAGCTTCTTAATTTTTGTTTTTGAGATGAAAAAGTCTAATTACACAACTGTATTTTTATAACTTTCAGACGTCCATGGAGGCCCTTATCCATCACTTCAAGCTGTTTACTCAGGGCTACCAAGTTCCTCCTGGTTCAACCTACACAGCCGTTGAAGCTCCCAAAGGTGAATTTGGCGTTTACTTAGTGTCAGATGGAAGCTCCAAACCTTACAGGTAAGATATTCTTTTTAGAATAGTAAATATTTAAAAAGTTGAAAAAAAACTTCGAAAATCGGGAAAAGACTGGTTTTTACTGTTAGTTTGTCAAAAAAAAATTTAATGCTTAATTCGCTTTCTCGTTTTTTTATTATATTTTTGTGCATTCAACTATTTTCCAAGCAAAATCATGCTCCAAAATATGTTGAATAGTTTAATTGATTAAATTTGTAGGTTTGTAGATTTTTTTACTTTAATCCTGTATTTTAGGTGTAAAATTAAAGCACCTGGATTTGCTCATTTGGCTGCTCTAGACAAAGTTGGCAAGAACCACTTCCTGGCTGATATTGTAGCAATTATCGGTACGTTGGATATTGTATTTGGAGAAGTCGATCGATAAAATAAATTTAGGCAAACATCTTTTACCAGAGCCTTCAAGTAATGCTTTATGATTTGCGCAATGTTTTTTTGTATACGCAGTTTATCTTTTTCTCGGTCTGTACAAACCGATAATAGTAGAACGTATTGGTTAATTTTAATATTTATATAAAAAATAAAAAAGCTGTCTGTGTAGAAAAATTTTGAGCAAACCTTCTTTATCTGGTTATTCTTAAACCCAACTTTAGGTGATAAAACAAATTGTTAATTCATTTATTTTATTGTTTCCACGATTGATTAAGTCGTACAAATAAGTCCGATTTATGTAAATAAATTATTTTAAGTAATATATAATTTAAAATTAACTTATGGTTTTTATTTATCCATTTTCTGAACCTGCGGGTCCGAATAAAATTTAGTCCCACAAATTTTAAAAAAATCTACTTTTTTAACGTTTAAATTACGCCTTCTTCATTCAATTCAATTTCATTTATTAGTCTATAAAGATCATACATATGACATTAGACAGGTCAATAATAATAATAATAATAATAATAAAACTAACATAAATTAAATGTAAAATAAATAAAAAAATGTATAAAACAACCAATACAATGAAACTAACATGTTCCAATATTTATTAAAGGGGACATCAGACAGGTAATAATAATAAAATTAACATAGATCAAATGTAAAATTAAAAAAAAAAAAAGAAAAATGCACAAAACAAGGAACACAATGAAACTGACATGTTAAAATATTTATTAAGTCCTAATTTCCAAAAATTCCGCAAAACTATAAAATACATTGGTGGTTAAGATGTGGTCCAGTTGGGGTTCCCAGCTGGTTCTGGAATCCAAATATGTCCCAAAAACTTTACAGATGTAGCACTGTCGTTGATGTTTGCTCTTGGAGTATTGCTATAAAAATGGACTGTCATTGTTTTTTCCTCGTTCAACATCAGTCTGTTGGATGAGCACCACTGCTTCATACTCTGACATACTAAAGTAATCTTTTGGTTAAGATCTTCTCCATTTATTGCTGATATTCCAACAGTTGTATGGTCGGCGAACTTGATGGTTGTGCCTGGTAGTTTAAGATCATTGACAAATAGTATGAATATTAGTGGTGCTAGTATCGAGCCCTGAGGTGCACCTATGTTGACCTCATATTGTTCTGATTGAGCATTGTTAAGCTGTACTAGGATTTTTCTTTCTTGTAAAAAGGATATTATAAGAGAGAGTGCTTTTCCCCTTATTCCCAAACTGTAAAGTTTTTCCTGGACGAAACTAGGGTTAAGGGTATCAAAGGCTCGTGACAATTTAAAAACAGGCAGGCAACTGCCTTACCCTGCTCGAGCTCCTGGTGTATGAATTGAACCATTTCAATACCTGCCGTCTCGGTTGACCTGTCATGCGTGAAACCATGCTGACTGTTGCAAAAAGCTTGTATTTATTAAGAAAGTCCACCAGTCTATTATACAGAAACCTTTCAAAAACTTTGGAAAAGATGCATTGGATCGTTATAGCTCTATAGTTCTCCATCTTTTTCCGATCACCCTTCTTAAAAACTGGAACCACTTTTCCTAATTTTAGAGCCGAAGGAAATACCCCTGTTTCAATTGCTGTGTTAATTAGTATCTGTAAGGGTTTGGCTATTTCATTCGTTATGGCCTTAAGCACCTTTGTTTGAATACCGTCGGTACCCACTGACTTTTTATCTGGGATACAATACTCTGGATCTCTACATCGGTAGCTGGCTCTAGGTATATTGAGTTTGGCTGGTAATCAACAAACTGTGGGTGCTTGGGAAGTTATGTTTCCAAAGTTTTCGTACCTCAAATCAGGTACAACTCAGTAAGTACTTAAAGTCCGCCCCCTCCCCTTCTAAAATTAAACTGCTCTGTGTATTGTCCGAGAAAAAGCAATAACGAGAAGCGACATTAATGTCGGCTCCTTTGAAGTTTCGGGGTCTGATTTTCATAACCTCGAGTTTGACACTGTTGACGTAAACACAGTCTCTACACTGAGAAAACTATTGAAATTGTTCGGCGAAGTTGTTTAGTCCGAGGCTTAATGTACTTGATTTTCTTTTAATTTCTACATATTAATTATTTATGATTTCTTTTTTCTATTTGCTACGAAATATTGTGCTTCATGGTATAGGAGTCTAAGTGAATGCATCATAGATAACGCCAATTGTATTTTTCTTAAAGCAAGTGCAATAGGATAGGCTAAGAGGAAGTCTAAAAATTCACTACATACTTCACGATTAAAATTAAATTACGACCTTACCTGCATAAACCAACCTTTTTTAGTCACCTATTCCTTTATGCAAATCAATAACAACAAAAGTTTCTTCATTTGATTTCAGACATAATGTGTTATTATGGTCCTGGGGAAAGAAAAAGACTTATTCCTTCTCCTGTTTTAGATGGGCAATTGCGGTAAGCACAATAATATCCTGACATGATAATAGTCTAGAAAATATATTATATTCAGGATAGGTATACAAATCTCAAAATTTCTTCATAACTACGCTCTCAAACTAATTTCCAAAATTAGCACACTACACAACAAGGGGTTTTAACTCGATCAACAAATCTAAAGCACATCAGCTCGCTAACTAAAGTGGAAAGGGAAAACAGCTGATATGTTTGACGGAAACACAACTTGGTTCGCGCATGCTCTATAGATAAACGATTTTGTTTGCTAGCTGTCGCTTCTCGTTATGTTTCTTCTCGGGTATTGTGGTAAAATTTGTAATGATAATATTGAGAACACACTAGAGAGGGTCGCATGTAGAATTTTTTATTTAGTGTTAAATTATTTCGGTATTGAAATATACACAATATGACATAATTTCAAGGTGCAAACTTCGAATTTGTGAGGTATATGAACAGTAACAATTTCTAGGTCATTAAATAAACCAACAGGGTCAAAAGTGTTTACACATCAAAACAAACTAGTTTAAGTTTGTATATACAGGTTGTCAAGATAGGCGAGATCAAAAATAAGTTAGAGAGTGAGCCAAAATAATGTTAGTACTTCATTTAAAAAAGTTCTATCGCGCTTCCTTAGGGACTTATTGACCTTCAAAGTTAGAATTAAAAAAATATATTTCATTTATAACTTTTAAACGGTTGCCACAATAATGATTGATATTTGAGCTTTTAAATTAACTCATACCAATGCTTTTTTCCATTGACAAATGATGCGCAGTAAATCATAATTATACAGGGTTGAGACGATTTTTTTCGTTTATATTGTATGCATTTTTTACAGAGATGAAAAATTTGACATTTTGGTTTTACCGTTTAATTCCTTCATTATTTTTGTATAAATAAGGTATACTTTATTTAAATCGATATCTTGGACAATTTTTCATAAAATTGCATTTTAAATCCAGACATCCTGTATATAATAACAAATGTATGTATGTATGTAATAACAAATTCCATTTTTGAGAAAAATTATTAAAATACAGTAAAAAAAAAAACAGTCTTTATTTGTGTTAGAAAGTTGAAAAGGCTTCCAAACACCATATTTAATTATCTTTACCACATTTTAATAATTTCCTCAAAAATTGATTTTTTATTATGTATGTCTGGTTTTTAAATTGCAATTTTATGAAGAACGGTCCAAGATATCGATTTAAATAAAGTATACCTTTTTGTACGAAAAGAAATTAAACGATAAAAACAAAATGTCACCTCTGTAAAAATGCATTCAATAAACGAAAAAATTCTTCTCACCCTGTATAATTATGACTTACTTGGCAATCATTTCAAAAGTTATAAATTAAATACATTTTTTATTTAATTCTAACTTTAAAGGTCAATAACTCCCTAAGGAAGAGCGATAGAACTTTTTTATATATGAAGTACTAACAATATTTTGGCTCACTCTATCAACTCCTTATTATTTTTGACCTCACCTTTCAGGAAACCCTGTATATACACAAATTGACTTAGGAAAGGGGAATCAAAGAATTAAGAAAAAAGGTTTTAAAAAATGATGAAGTTTTGAGAGACGTTAAGAGTTCTAGTTAAGCCGGTAAGGGCTACCCCGAGTGCAGGGTATGCCTGTACCAAATTAAGTTAGTTTATTTAACAATTCTAAAGAATTCCGGAAGAAATAGTTTCATATGGTATGATAGTCCTTAATTAGTGAATTCCTTTTTACCTTGTAGAACCGTTCTGAACCGTTCTCTGAACTGTCAATAGTGCCAAGAACGGTTCTACAACATGAAAAAATGTTAAAAATTGTAAAAGGAACACCCTTGGTGTCGTTCCGGGCGGTTCTCAGAGCATAAAAGGAATACACCAAATGACGTAACATTGGTCCTGTACAAAAGTTTACGTCTCAATATATGAGCAAGGTCCACCATTGTCTCAAGGAACTTAAAGAACTGGCAGGATGCAAGAACATAAGGTTTGACGAACTGGCAGGGAGGGGGTCAGCCTAGACATTCGTCGGGCAAGAACCAGTCTATGGAGTGCCAAAAAGCACCTTCCAAAGTGCGATACAAAACTGGGTAGGTAAAGGACCAGCAAAGACTGCACTGGGAATTCTTTCTCAATATATTCATGAGAAAAAATACAACGGGAGACTATGCGCTAAAAGTGCCTACTAAAAATCAGTAGAAATCAGCTAAGAACAATCACAGATTTCCTCACTGGACATGCTCCAATAAAAGAACATCTGAACCAAATGGGGTTATACAACGGAGATCTGAACAGCTGATTATGTGGAGCAGAGACCGAAACAGTAACCCACATACTGTCATGGTTGTGGGGCACTGGATCACAAAAGCCAGATAATCTTTGGGATTTAAGAGTGCCCCTGGAAACATATGGTACACACCCAGCAGAGCTATATCGCCTACTTCAAGGAACTAGGGTACAGGGGTGGGTACAATAAAATGGAAATACGGTACCATAAGCCTTCAGGCTGTAGCACCATCGGACATGAATATGGCTCCCTGAAAGAAAAAAAAGGTCTACATTTTTTGACATATCATTGACAACTTTAAATGTCAAAGTGACAGCTGGGTGCACTTTAAAGCCTAGTCCAGACCTACATACATTTGCCCGCAAACATGAAAACATTTGTATAAAATAGCTATTTATGTATCAAGGGCGTTACTATATATGCCCTGAAGGTCGAAATAGCCCAAGGGCTAGATTTCGACCTGATGGGCATTATAGTCCAGTAAAACCCGTGGTGCATACAATGCTTTATGTTTTACCAATGAGTTTTTCAATGACTAATTACATTATTTATTCGCAATATAAAAAATAAGTTGCACCTGTACCTGTATACGTAAGTAGATAATGACTGGCGTTAAGTTTGACTTTGAGGTTTCTATCAGTTAGTCAGTTGGCATTTTTATTTAACGATTAGCTCAAAATGGAAGAAATTCCACAAAATATAAGAGAAAAGGCCATAAAAGCGACCGAAAATCTTTTGCCAGTATGATCGGGAGTATGGCATATTTGGTATTTGGAAAGATGCGAACGCAATTCTTCAAATAACCGAAACCGTTTTAATGGCATATTTTCAGGAACTGGTAAGTTATTGATTTTATTTTAATACATATGTTTGTATAAACTTAATCTTTATTGTGAGAGAAATAAAATTGGATAAGCAATAAAATTTCCATATAAGCGCATTAGGGCATTATAAGCGGGCATTATCATAATACCCGCTTATAATGCCCTAGGTGTGATAGCAGGTATTATTGCTACCATAACATATTCCGTTTCTAAGGTATTACAGATCAATAATAGATGGGTAAAACATAAACTGTATAAAAGCTGTTTAAAATGTGTTTACAAACTTTTGTTTAAATTCGAAATTCCATTAGTATCACTAATTTGTTTAAATATTTTTAAACAGTTTTCATATAAATGCTTTTATATTTGCTTGCAAATGTATGTAGGTCTGGACTAGGCTTAAGCAATATATATTTTTAAAATTAACTCGAGTGATTTATTTTAAAGTACGTCCCATTTAGGTAATAAAATTTTATCTGCTATTGTATTTTAAATAAAATATAAAACAGGTCTTACTAAATTTTTATAATATCTTATACGTAATTGCCACCAACACAATAAACTTCAATTTTATTACTTTAAATTTTGCTTTAGGTACGATGATACGTTTTATATACCCATTTTTTATATTAGTGATAATTATTCAACAGGTATGAAAAAAAATTTTTTTTTTTTATTTTATCTTTGGACAAACCACGAAGGCTAAAAGCCTAAATACTAACGTACTGTGGGTGTCTTAAGCGAGGTAAGAGGGAGTTTGTTGACACGGGACTTAAATAATTGAAGATTTGGGGGAAGGAAAAACCTCCGCGGGCAGCAGGTTCCACAATCTAGAAACTCTAGGGATAAAAGAACGAACAAAGTGAGAAGTTCGGGGCCTGTCCAGTTGGACCGTATAGGGATGCATACGCGCGATAAATCCCCCACAGCCCGACGATGGGCAAGAGAGGAAAGCCTTTCTGTAAGTGAAGGATCATTAATGAGGCGAACAGCTCTTTTTTGAATGGAATCAACAATGCTTAGGGTTGTGGGGGACGCCATGCCCCAGATATGAGAACAATATTCCAAGGGAGGTCGGATTTGGGACACATACAAAGTGTATAAATTAGAAGCGGAAAAATACTATTTCTAATTAGTTTAAGCGTATAGTACGAACATTTTAAAAGCGCAAATTCGGTACCCTTTGAAAATAATACAAAAAAACATAAAAAGGCCGGCTGCAATCGGACTATTTTATACAAAGGCGCCGCTATTCTTTACAGCGACGCGCCGATATACTATGGGATAGAAATCCATTATTTTGGCCAAAAAGCAACTTTGAAATTTTAATGGCTCATGCTGTGTATTTCAAAGTAGATACTCCAAACTACATGTACGCAAAATTATAAAAGGATATGACGACTTCTATTGGGGTAATAAGAAACTTGAAAATGTATTTTAAGTAAACATAAATATACAACATTTAATCTACTTAGTTTATTATTAGCCTTGTTTACTAAAAAAGTAAAAGAGTTTCAATAATAAGAGCTATTGTTGTGTTTCTGATGCAGTCTCGCGAAGTCTCGCTACTTCTGTCAAATATTTTTTTACCTTTTTCTTTATCAGTTTTTGTACTTACAATTGCCTTCCTACTTTTTGCTACTTCTGAGTGTAAGGACAGATACAAGATATTTTTATAATTTACAAGGTTTTCCATTTAAAATTTTAATATGTTTTCTCCTACACTGTATATCATAAAAGATAAAAGCATTCTGATGAAAGATATGGATTCTACAGAATCTACCCAACAAAACAGTGTTTTTATTTATTTTATACGTTAAAAAATAAAGTTGGGAAGATGTACCTCTATTACGCTTCTAAGAATAATTTAAAGTTATTTTTCAGATTTGGATGGTCATATTTCCGAAACTAATTGAGATAGACACATCAAAAGTTTTTTTGGTGGTGATATAATATTTAGGGTTTTCCATTTAAAAAAATCATACCTATGGTCGTACCCTGTATATCATATGAGATAATAATCATCAGGTATTACTGATTAGAATACTACCGAATTAACCAAACAAGCTGACATTTTAGTTTATTTTGTACAATAAAAAATAATAATGTTAAGGGGGTGTAAATTTATAATACCATATAATAAGTTTTAGGTTTCCAAAAAGCATTTGTAATAATTTATAATATTTTTCCAGTAAAAAGCACCTCATTTTAAGTTAGATTGGTAAGTTCCAGAATTTTGACCAAAAAAATTAATTTCTATCCCATAGTGCGATGACCAGCTGCATCAACCGGCATATCATAAAAGAAATATAGCAAAGGCAGCCGCGAAGACAAGCATGCCGATTTATTTGCTTTAAACTTTTTGTGATTTTTTTCTTATCAAAGAGCACCGAATTTACATTTTTAAACTGTTCCTCCTATAATTAAACCTAAGCTTTCAAAACTACAATTCTTTTTCCATTAAACCATTCATGTAGTTCAGCGGTTTCCAAGAGTTTTATTTTAAACATCGAAAAAAATCCGTCTGTATGTTTAACTTTTAGATAGTTGTAACCAAAACCACAGAACCAGATTTGCCAGCCAGTTGTTTAGGTATACCCAAATCAAATCGTGCAAAGGAGGAATGGCTGACCGCCAATGTTCGTGGAAATCTTTGTCAACTTTGGGAGTGTAATATGGACTTATTTGAAAAAGGATATGTGCTTATTTTTAGTGGTAATGCACATTCAGTAAAGGCCGTTGAGGTAAGTTTAGCAAGAGAATTTTCATTTTTGCTTAAACACTGTCATGACTCATAAAAATTAAAATATAAAGTTTGTCCCAATTCCCCTTACAACTAGAATAACTACTGGTTTCCAAAAATAGCGGTTTATATCTACAGGGTGTTACAGAATGTTGTTAAGCATATTTCCCATATAACATTTTTTGCCGGCGTTGTACATTTAATTTACTGGCATTGCCAACACTCTTTAATGGCAAGGCATTGGCAAAAAGGTATTAAAAGACGCGAAAGTGGGCAATTGGCCGTTATTAGGCCACGTGTTGCAGATAATGTGATGGCATCCGTCATTAATAATTTATGATGAAAAAATGCGTTTAGGATGATGGCATCCATCATTAATAAGTTATGCCAAAAAATGCGTTTAGGATGATGGCATCCATCATTAATAATAATTAATAAGTTATTGGCAAAAAAATGCGTTTAGGATAAAGGCATTTATCATTAAATAAGTATTGCAAGTTTTATAAGTTGAATGTCCCAAAAGTAAAATAACATATTTAAAATTTTGTAATCGAAAAAATGAGAAAAAAAGGCAGGAAAACTTTATCAATAAAAAAATTACATAATATTAATTTTTATACCGTGACAATAAATCAAAAAAAAAGTATGTAATAAAATTTAAAAAAAGATAGTAAATCAAAAGAAAACACTTTAAAATAGTAAGTATTTAAGGGACACTTACACTCAATTTTCAGAACCAAAACATAGGGAGAAATATTTTAAAGGAGTTAAAGGTCAAAAAAAAACTATTAAATATATATAATTTTTTTATTAACACGTCTTTAAAACTTTTAATAAGGCAACTCCCTGATTTCATATAATTTTTTTAGGTAACTACAAATTTAAAAGGTTTTAAACGAAATGTTTACAGCTCCTAACAGTCTACTTGAATAACCCGCCTTCTTGACTAGCCATCACCAATTAATTACACAACACACACTAATTAGGTAATGAATACACTTAATTATGTCTACTAAAAACTCTTTTCTTTAAAAAAGAAACTAAAAAGCTAGAAAACCACGTAGAAACCGATTGCACAAAGCGGCCAAACAAAAGCAAGGTGGCCTCATCTGTCAAATTGTCAAATCTTGTATTTCGGCTAAGCGGGAAATTTGAATTTATCACCTTCGGTCGAAATCGTCGAAATTAACCTAGCTAATTTTACCATCATTTTATTTTTATTCTCTCAAAAATACATAATAAACATTTTGTTTGACCCAATTTTTATTTGCATGATTTGTATCAATAAAATGTTAGGAAAAGGCCATTTCCTTTAAATTATGTAAAAAATAAAATAATGTTGTTTAGCCGCCATTATAAATAAAACAGATCAAAAAAATTGCTCGAATGTTAGTTAAATACCAATGTTAATAATATGGTTTGAAAAGTATAAATATGCGTTGAAGGTTTGCCTTCAAAAATCCAATATTTATTTGCCTGCAACAAAAAGCCATGCTTTATTTAATCAGGATTGGTATGCCGCCATTTTTGTATGCTTGCCGGCAATTCGCCTGCATGTAAAATTTATTGGCAATTGAGTGTTTATTTAGGGTTTTTAATGCGTATAAGATGTTGGCATAATATTGCCACCAATTGCCAATGCTTTACCATCAATGCCAATATGAAAAATGTATATTGCCGGCAAATAGTGTTTGCTGGGAATGTTGTTAAGCAAATTTAAGCGTAGATTCTAAAGAAATATAAAAAAATGTTTATATAATCATCAGTGGCGGTTCGTGCATTGGAGAACAGGGGAGGTTAAAGTCATAAAGACTATATAAACACAGAAAAGGCCGGTAATTTTTTGGGGTACCGCACCTATTAAATACGTAATATTTGCATAAATGCAAAAAACATTGTGTATTGCCGCATTTATTGTTAAATTTATGGGGAGGCTAAGCTCCCTTGCCTTCACGATGATCATGGGTCCGCAAATGGGTACCCAAGAAACATATACAGTGTGTCCCATGAAAGGTGTTACAAGAGGACAAATGGACCAAACAGTTTCGAATTTTTAAACGTCCTTTTGGGGAAACTGGTCGCATGTTTCAAAACTAATCAATACCAAATTTCACTCCGATTGGTAATATACAGGGCAAGTTATAACTAAAAATATGAAAAATGACCAAAAGTAAAGTACCTTTATTTTTAAAAATAGAACAAAATTGTATAGGGAATTGTTGTAGCGAATTAAATATTTTTGTCAATTTTTTACATTATGCCTTAACAGTTTTTAAAATTCTTGGCTTAAGGCAGAAAAGAATATTTAAAATTATTATTATTTTTTTTTTAATTTGGCTTCCACTTGCCAATTTTTAAAGTTATAATGCGTAATGTACAAAATTGACAATTACATTTTTTTTACTGTCATGCATCAACTTCCAATTTTGACATAAAATTTGATTCTCTACAAAACTTATACAATTTTGTTCTATTTTTAAAAATAAAAGTAGTTAGCTCCTAGGCATTTTTCATATTTTTAGTTATAACCCGCCCTGTATAATACCAATCGGAGTAAAATTTGGTATTTATCTGCTTTGGACCATGCGACCAGTTTTCCCAAAATTTCGTTTTAAAATTTATACATTTTTGTCCATTTGTCCTCTTGTAACACCTCTACTGGGACACACTGTATATAATTTAGCTTTAACAAAGTAGGGAAAGTTAAGTGGCAATTCAATAACCTTTGGTACCTGGTTCCTGCCAAAGCCACTATTTGTCAAACTTCATAGTCTCCCACCGCTTCTACCTATGTTGGAAGCAAGCGCTGAGAAACTTCAAGCTTTTACACGCTTACGGGCTCTTGGACTATTAGTTGCAGTAACGTGGATAATTTCAC
The DNA here is from genome assembly GCA_014170235.1 of Listronotus bonariensis. Taxonomy (NCBI): domain Eukaryota; kingdom Metazoa; phylum Arthropoda; class Insecta; order Coleoptera; family Curculionidae; genus Listronotus; species Listronotus bonariensis. Next base: position 32,793 of record JACEGR010006081.1, on the reverse strand, counting down.
ATCCTGGGGGGCGAGTAATTTTGAGACGAATATTAACTCGTTTTACTTATTTTACCCCACCCGGCACCCCTTTTCACTCCCGGTGCCGCAAGTTTGTTAAAGCTGTTTTTACAGTTTAAAAGATTTCTTGCATGCAATTTTTTGATCTACTCACGCTCACTTAGCAGAAATTTTTAAATAGAGAAAAAATGCGCATGTGCAGACCGAAAAGTTGCAGCAAGAAAACATTGCATGCAAGAAAACTTTGAAACTGAAAAAACCGCTTAAGTTATAATTAATTAAAACGGGATATTTTGGATCCGCGCCACTGGTGTTTTATTAAGAAAAGGGTCTAAAATCAGTGAGTATCATTTAAGTCAAATTTTCTTGCTAACCGTATTTGTTTTACTGGTTCAAACCGTATTCGAAAATGACAATATAAATATGAAAATTAAGAAATTGTATGTTTTCAAACTGTTGCGTCACAGCACAATAACCTTTCAGGTTATGAGTAGGTTTTTTTATTTTTAGGATTAATATGTACTTTTGTTTACACCAGATATAAACATTTTTTACTTGACATGTACAGCCACGAAAAAACTTACGGTAAAAACTGGAATTAACAGTATTTAAAAGTATTTATTTAATATTGACAAAAAACACAAACTATACTGTTAAAGACTTCATTAAATAATGAGCAAAATACATATGTGACGAATGGTCCGCCATGTTGCAAGGCTAACGAGGCAACCTTACCTAGTCAAACGATCTTGAACGCACCCGGCTCCAAACAAACTATCCGCATTATAGGAAAGAATTTGTTGACGGCGTCCTGCTTTTCTGTTCGAAGTACGGTAGCTAATGAGCGTTACGGTCAGACCGCGGACGAAGGGTACGGGGTGCCGGTGTTTGTATTTTGCCACGGCTTTTAAGTGCGCATGTTCGTCCACCCACTGCGCGAGGGTCGTAAAAATGCAAGGTTAGTTTATATTTATAAGGTTTCTACATATCCTCAACTTTTAGGCGGTTCGAGGTCGGGGACGCAAGGAAGGGCACTTCTCGGAGAAAAGTTGGCAAGACTGGGTAAAATCAAAGCTGATGATCAATCCAGTGGCGCCTAGAATTTGCGCATTTCATTTTGCATTGTTTTGGAAGTGATATTTGTTGAAAGATGTAATTCCAAATGTTTTTTATTTAAAGTAAAAGAATTTACAACTTACTAATAATTAAAAACTGTTGTGTAAACGGTTGTTCTACTAATACAATAAACTGTATATCTCCGGCACTGAACAACATGGCCGAAAAAATGGAAGATGTGACGTCATAACACGTCAAAGCAATATGGCCGAATGTCGTGACCTTATATAGACCGACTTTGGTAAAAACCGAAAAATGCTTCTTGCCACTGCGGATCTAAATGTAGGTTATCTATGATTCAAACACTGTTAAATACACGACGTACATGACGTCACCGTTTAACAAAAAAATGTAATGTTTGTAAAATGTTTTGAACCGTATTAACAACCATAACAACCATATTTTTTTATAAAATGTTTTTTTAGGATGTACTAGCTGATGAAAACGACCCGTCAAATGCAGTTAACCAATCTCGTAAACTAAAAGAATGTGCGAAAGTTGTATTGGGTAACAAGAAATTAGAATTGTTACATGGATTTTAAAGTTATTTGGAATTAACCGCATGTTCGCTAGGACTAAACCATAAATTGGAGAAGGACATTCAAGAAGTTAAAACATTATTCACATCACCCACTAAATAGGATTGGCATGATAATTATTTAGTAACATAGCAAATAAACTATTTTATTTTAAAAAATCCCGTTTTTATTTGTGATTTATTTATTGTGAATAATATGTATACTAGGGTGTGCGTTATTTCCCAAATCGATCTTTTTTTTAGCAATTGCTCTCCTGAACTTTTAGTTTATAAGCTAATAAAATGTATTTAAAATAAAAATATGACCATTTAAATCTGAAAATTAAGTTAAATTTCCAGTATATCTTTAGCTTTAATACTTTAAGCTATAAGCACTGAGTTTAGTGTCGAAGATAAAATAGACAATATATCTCACTATTTTTAGATATGTATCTGCATTACTTTACAAGGAACAAAGAAGAAAATGAAATTGGTTTATAGTTAGATGAAAGAGATTTATACCATTTCTTGGGAATAGAGTTGAACACGTGCAGCTTTCCAGCTCTCTGGAAAAATACCTGTGTCATGAAGAAATTGAAAGAGTCTGAGTTATGATGGGTGCATGTTCTGAGCACATTTTTTTTAAAACAACTTTTGGTATACCATTCAGCCCAGACGATTGAGAAAAAGGGATACGCTTAATTGTGTTTCACCTTTCTCTCTCTATTTTTTTCTTGGTTTTGGTCCCTCTAGGTCCAATCCACCACTCCTCCCCCTTCCGGACCAGCGTCCAGGGCTTCGTCGGTGAAAAAATCTGGATAATCAAGCTCGTAGCTCCCAGAAATTCCAAAAGAAAACAAAAATAATGCTACAATCGATGCAATGCATAAATTGTCGGTTGTCAAACCAAGACCTGCTACTGTGTATACGTATAACCTTCACTCTCTCTACTGACAGTTCCCATGGCACGCCCATCTATTTCCCGCCATTTGAGAAATACCCTCGTGTTCACCACTCAAACAGGATACCATCAGCTTATAGTGTCAAGGAACAATTATTTTTGGTAACAAATAAATTTAATAATTTCTAATTTTTTTATAAAAGTTCATTCACTTAAAAATATCATTTTTCCAAACAGATTAATTGTTTATAATTAATATTCTTCAAAATTAAACAAATTCAACTATTCTCACAAGTAAGCAATCTAGAGTTCCACCAAACCCCCTTGATTTGCGTGAAATATCAAAATTAAACAAAGTTTACTTATTCTGCACTTTTGGCGGTTTTGTAGTTCATAAACCTATTGTTTCCCAGGATATGTAAAAATCGCCAAATCTGCAGAATTGCCAAACACGGTAAATCGCGAAATAGTTTGGAATCAATCCGGTATCGACAAGTAACGCGCGCGGTCGAAATTAACTAGCGATGTTCGATAAACTGAGTGTTGGGGTCCGTCCGGCTACTGCAATAATGTGAGTATTGTAATTTATATTTTTATATTTCTAAAATGTGCTACCATCACTGAACCTATCTTTATGAGGAACTGGGGCAATAGCTGGAATTAAATGATTTACGGGAGGGTCAAGGGCTGAATTGGCAGCAAATTGTCTAGCAAATAGTTCTGCCTTTCCTTGGCGGTAGAAATAATTTAATCTTCAAAACTTGGTGGTGGAAAAGAACCGGTACAAAAATTTTTACTTATGTTTTTCGCCAGAGGATCAGAAATATTTACTGCCAGTTGAGCAAGAAAGAACTTTGATTTTTATGCGATCGTCGAAGGAATCTTTGGCTTCTGATATTGTTTGATTGTAGTAGTTTCTTGCTTCAATGCTCTAGCCTGTCGGGGTTCTGGACTAGGATTCTGTAGAAACTTCTTGTGAGCCTAAACTTTTAGAAGTCTAGCTTTATCACAAGATTTAGAAAACCAGGGTTAATTATTGGATGATTTAGTGTTCTTCATGGTGTGTGGAATAGATATAGGTTTTAATGTCCAATTGAATTGATTGAATATATCTATTACACCTAAAATGTTCTTTTACTAGAGCAAATAAAACATTTTAGGGCTTTAGGAGACGTCCATGAATTACGTGCCATCAATTACGTGAGATGATTTTCTCAATTTTGGACTCCCCTCCCCTTGGTGAGATTTGGCTTTGGGATCTATTTGCAACCCCAGTTATACTAGGTGGCGCATTTTCGTTGGTTGACCTTGCAGGGTATAGCAAGAACTAAAAGAAAGAAAACTAGAAGAGAGAACAAATCTGATTGTACAATTTAAAGTTATTAAATAAAGTTGGCTTTTTAAATAAAACTTCCTGTATATTTAAACGCCAATAGAAAGGTCTTTTTAAAAGCTGTAAAAAATACTACAATATATTTTATTTTATTATAATGTCAGAAATATACAGGGTGGCCCACCATATTCGACACGGTCTGTAGCTGGATAACCATGGGGTTTTGTAAATACTGGAACATATAACAGGTCGGATAAGACCACAGTATAAAATTATTTTAGTCTATACAGGGTGTCTTAAAAAGTGTGACGTATTAAAGTTATATTTTTTAAATGGAACACCCTATATTTTATGACGGTTTTAGATTCTACTTTAAAAAATAACTCAAGTTTGTTTTTAGTACTAAGTGTTTAATTTTATTCGTTTTTGTGATATTTGATTTTTTTGAAAAATGCAGAGGTAAAATTAAATTGATTTTACTTTAACACTTTTAACACTTTAAACTTTAAAATGTGTAACAAGATTAGAAAAAGTCTGCCATATCACGTAGGTCAAATCAAGATGAAATATTGTACAGGGTGATCAAACAATAATTTCAATTTTTCAGAAAATCAAATAGCCACATCTCTCTTATTTTAAATGGAACACCCTGTATTTTTTACATCACATGATGACAAATAAAATACTCTTTCAAATGGTGTATAGGTTGCCTATACCTATCTTTTGTACTTTTTAGTAAAATCTGTTTTTATAATTTTTTAGTCCAAATGTTTATTTAAATTAAAGTTGGCTGTGACATAGCAGCCAATAATATTTTTCTTAAGAAAATAACAACGACCATTTATTGATTACTAGTGTTTTAGTCAGTTTAAAAGAAATTTCAATGATTTTTAAATAAAAACCCTTCTTTTACAACAACAAGATGATATAATACTGGTAGGATGTGAAAAAAATGGTTTACTTTAGTCTACAGTTAATCCTGAAAAATATTCCAGGAGACACCATCTGATAACCTTAATAGTTACTTTAAAAAATTTGACACAGTGATTATGGATAATGGAATAAACGAGTTATAGGTCACAGAATGTCGTCATAACTGACCAGAGGCGTTATTAGGATTGTTTAAAAACACAAGTCTTATCAATACCACATTCAACTAAAATAAGTGTTCTTGGAAGTAGCATTATAAGCAACTAATGAATTTTTTTGTGAATTTTAAAAATAGTGGCAGATAATACAAACTCTTTTAATTTTGTGCTTTTTTCCAACAAATTTACATTTTCCAATAACAGCTTAGTAAATAGGCATAGCTATATCACAGCCTACTTACATTTAAATAGACATTTGGAATAAAAATATGTTAAACCGGAATTTACTTAAAAAGTATGAGAGATAGGTATAGGCAACCTATTCATTTGAAAGAGCATTTGGTTTGTCATCATGTGGTGTAAAAAAATACAGGGTGTTCCATTTAAAATAAGAGAGATATTGCAATTTGACTTTCTAAAAAATTGAAATTATTTTTTGATCATCCTGTATAATCTATGATCTCTATATGACCCACGTATGATAAAGCAGACTTTTCCTAATTTTGTAACAAGTTTTAAAGTTTAAGGAGTTTATATTGTTAAAATAAAATTAATTTAATTGCACCCCTGCATTTTGAAAAAAATCAAATATCACAAAAACGAATAAAATTAGACACTTGGTACTATAAACAAACTTAAATTATTTTTTATGTAGAATCTAAAACCGTCATAAAATATAGGGTGTTCCATTTAAAAAATATAACTTTGATACGTCACACTTTTTTGAGACATCCTGTGTAGAGTAAAATAATTTTATACTGTGGCCTTATCCGACTTGATATGTTTCAGTATTTACTTTTTTACAAACCCCATGGTTATTCAGCTACAGACCGTGTCGAATATGGTGGACAACCCTGTATATATTGTAAGAAATTCGATAATAAGAAAGCGTTTTTCAAATAAATCACCCTCAATATTGTACTACCATTAAAAAGACATTTTAAAGACCTTTAATAAAATACCACATTTGATATGTCTTTCTCTAATAGTTTCGGAAATATGAGCAAAATCCTAGTGCGTTAGATATCTACTAATTTAAAGGTTCAACCACATTTTCATAACTATTAGTTATAGACATATGAAATGAGGTATTTTTTTAAGCTCTTTAAAATATCTTTGCAATGGTAATACAATATACAGGGTGGTACAACTTTGTTAACTTTGGTATGGCACTGAATTCCACCAAAAAATCCCTTTTCTATTTACATTTTTTCTATTTCTTATATTAAGCGAGTTACAAGTGCCTGGCCAAATTGGCAAAATTTGAAAAAGACTTTGTGTCTGCAAAACAAATTAGGTTTACCATAATTTACTTTCACCACTGAATTTGTTTCAAAATTCAAAATCAAGATTGTGCAATGATTTTTTACTTATATATCTTTTAGTTTTCGCTATACCCTTCAAGGTCAACGAAAAGGCACCACCCTGTATCTATGCACAGATACCTAAATAAAAAAAATATATCTTTAAGAGGCACATGAATAACACAAAGCGATAGCGGATAAGTGCTTCGTTAAAGCAAAATTATGTGATTTGAGTTATTTTTATTATTAACATACATTAGTTTAAATTATTGCCAATTTTATAGTATATTATTTAATGGATAATCTTGTATGTATATATGATATACTGGTCCTAAACTATTTTATAAAAATTTTGTTAGGTTACTAAATTCAGTTTAATATGGCAAAAATTGTTTTTTGTTGTTTGTTAGTGACTCAAATTATAAACTGTAAAGTAAGTTGTTTATTTAGTAGGTTTAGTGTGTAGTTTGTTTTTTTTTGAAGTTGTATTTTAGTTAGGTTTGTTTTTTTTGTAATTTATTAAAGTAAGTTTTATTTGAAAGTCATTCAAAATCAAAAATAATGCAACAACTTAAGTATAAGCTACATACATAGTGTATAATTTTTTCTACAAAAAGAAACAGGGACTTAAAATAAGAAATTTTGTGGTTTTAACTACATTAACTATTTTTACTAATGTTTGTGTTTTTTTTTAAATTATTTTTTTAGGCATATGTACCGAATGTCAATTATACTATAAGGGATTTTTGTATTGAAGAAAGTGGCCTTACACTAGAAATTGTAGAATATTTACTTTCAAATCCATTTAACAATTTAACAGAGGAGCAAAGTTGCTACTTATACTGTATTTTTATGTAAGTTATTTATACAGGGTGTCCAGAAACTCGATGGATAAACTTAATAATAAAAAATAACAAGATTTTTAATGAACATTAACGTTTCTTTTTTTTCTTAAAAATATCCAAATTGGTATCAAGGCTTTTATGAAAAAACGTTTAAAAAATTTAAAATTATGCCTGTAAAAAAAATAGATTTAAAAGAGAAATTTTAAATTTTGTTTATAAGGCTCACAAAAAATTTAAAAACATGATTTGTCTCCAAGAGTAAGCTATTTTTATTTATTTATATTTGAGCAAAATCCTAATTCAGTTCAAAACGTGGCTCATGCTATTTTGTTTTTAGTGAATCTGGTTTTCTAACTGACCAAGGAGACATTATACTTAATAGATTTAAAGTTCTAAAAGAAGCTGAGGATCAGGGAATAGATTTGGAGTGCTTGCAAAAATTAAAAGAATGACCCAGTGTACCGAAATGCAAAATATTATCAGTTGTCATGTGTAATACAGAAAATAAATATGATTTCGGTAATATTTCGTGTTTGCTTTCATGTTTTCTTTTTAAAAATAGGTTTTTAAACGAGCCAGCAAACACTATTTGCCGGCAATATACATTTTCATATTGGCATTGATGGTAAAGCATTGGCAATTGGTGGCAATATTATGCCAACATTTAATACGCATTAAAATGTCAACCCTAAATAAACACTCAATTGCAAAAAAAATTTACATGCAGGCGAATTGCCGGCAAGCATACAAAAATGGCGGCATACCAATCCTGATTAAATAAAGCATGCCTTTTTGTTGCAAGCAAATATTTTTTACACAATTTAAAGGAAATGGCCTTTTCATACCATTTTATTGTTACAAATCATGCAAATAAAAATTAAGTCAAACAAAATGTTTATTATGTATTTTTGAGAGAATAAAAATAAAATGATGGTAAAATAAGCTAGGTTAATTTCGATTGAAGGTGACAAATTTAATTACCCGCTTAGCCGAAATATACAAGATTTGACAATTTGGACAGATGAAGAAAAATTGCTTTTGTTTGACCGCTTTGTGCAATTGTTTTCTACGTGGTTTTCTAGCTTTTTAGTTTCTTTTTGGAGAAAAGAGTTTTTAATAGACATAATTAAGTGTATTCATTACCTAATTAGTGTTTGTTGTGTGATTAATTGGTGATGGCTAGTCGAGAAGACGAGTTATTCAAGTAGACTGTTAGAAGCTGTAAACATTTTGTTTAAAACCTTTTAAGTTTGTAGTTACTTAAAAAAATTATATGAAATTAAGAAGTGGCCTTATTAAAAGTTTTAAAGACGTGTTAATAAAAATATTATATATATTTATTAGTTTTTTTTTGTCATTTAACTTCTTTAAAATATTCCCTATGTTTTGGATCTGAAAATTGAGTTTAAGTGTCCCTTGAATACTTACTATTTTAAAGTGTTTTTTTTTATTTTTATCTTTTTTTTATTTTATTACTTCCCTTTAATTTTTTATGGTTTATTGTTAGTGTATAAAAATTTATATTATTTGATGTTTTTAATGATAAAGTTTTCCTGTCTTTTTTCTCATTTTTTCGATTACAAAATTCTAAATATGTAATTTAACTTTTGGGACATTCAACTTATAAAACTTGCAATACTTATTTAATGATAAATGCCATTACCCTAAACGCATTTTTTCATCATAACTTATTAATGATGGATGCCATCACAGTATCTGCAACACGTGGCCCAATAACGGCCAATTGCCCACTTTTGTGTCTTTTCGTTATCTTTTTGCCAATAACTTATTAATGATGGATGCCATCACCCTAAACGCCTTTTTTCATCATAACTTATTAATAACTGATGCCATCACATTATCTGCAACACGTGGCCCAATAACGGCCAATTGCCCACTTTCGTGTCTTTTTGATACCTTTTGCCAATGCCTTGCCATTAAAGAGTGTTGGCAATGCCAGTAAATTAAATGTACATGGCCGGCAAAAATGTTATATGGGGATTTTATTATTTCGTATTATCTATTTGCGTAGTACGGCGTAGCGTGGCCTAATATTTATAGACGTAAGCAAAGTCGCATCAGCGAGTCTCTTCTTTCTTCGGTGTCAAGAACTATTCAATAGATCTATCTCACCAAACATACTTTGACACGACATACCTAGTGATGTAAAGGGTAATATTACCGAGGAAATGTTACCAGTAATTTTGGAAATATTCCTTGTATTAACGTGAAGATTGGTAATATTTAAAATATTGTTTTTTTTCGCACTATACTCTAACCAAATCAACGCGGCGACAATTTAACCAAAGAATACCAATCCATAGAACCCCACAAGTGAGATTTCAGCGTACCCTAAAACTTTTAGTACCTACCGCGACCAACAGATGGCGAAAGTAGTACGATGTCGCTTTGCTAATACGATTACCATCAGAAATTGATAGCAGTCGCTGACGAGCAGTCGGCCCGATCAGTTAGAGTGAGGATATACGCAAAATTAATAAAAATAAAATCCCCGATAAATGGTAGTATCCATAAGATTATTAAATTTATGATTTCAGAATAGGATATATCGATGGGTTTTTGACAAAACATCGTAAGCGACATTCGTCAGTTTTACGGGAAACGTTTTTTTTCATTGGCTTTATTTCAGATGAAGATATGTTCTATATTGGTTCGGAGGTTCATTTAATTAATGGTAGTTATTTGGGTACACGCCAAAAAATAAATTAATAGTACCAAAAACCAAAAAAAAAAAAAAATAAAGCAAGTAAATAGAGAACTAAAAATCGACGTTTTGGTGGCAAGTCTGCCACCGTTGTCAAGATAAATTAAATAAAAATAAAAAATTTAAAAAATAACTATTATTTAGTGTTTAGAATTTTAAAATTTTTAGCTTTTTTAGGAGATGATGAAAATGTTGATATTAAATGTTAAATATGTTTGTTTTGTAATTCAAATTAAGAAGAAATCTAAAATAAAAACAATCAGATCTCGGTTTTCTTTAAAAATAACGCGATGGGAAGAAAATTGTTTCCCGTGAAATTGGCGAATGTCGCTTACGATGTTTTGTAAAAACGCATCAATATATCCTATTCTGAAATAATAAATTTAATAATCTTATGGATACTGGGTCCATTTATCGGGGATTTTATTTTTATTAAATTTTGCGTATATCTGACTGCTCGTCAGCGACTGCTATCAATTTCTGATGGGAATCGTATTAGCAAAGCGACATCGTACTACTTTCGCCATCTGTTGGTCGCGTTAGGTACTAAATTTTTTAGGGTACGCTGAAATCTCACTTGTGGGGTTCTATGGATTGGTATTCTTTGATTTAACTGAAGCTGAAAATTTAATTGCAACGGAATTCATCTATAAAACTGCAAGATGTCATTCAAAGTATTTTTCACAAGCAAAACTTACTATGGAAGCACTTTCACATTACAAAATTAGAGGTGGTAATATTTTTGCTAAGAAATTTCCCATTTTCAGCGAAAAATCTATGTCTGAGCCTGTTTGGTGAGCAGGACTAAGATAAGTAGATTGGCTCTGAACGTTTTAAATTTACCATGGTCAATAGCCGCAACCGAAAGAACCTTTAGTACTTATGGATTTATTAATTGGCAAAAATGTAACAGACATACCATGGAAAAGGCCCGAAAACTAACTTAGGTTGCCCATAATTATAATTTAATAAATAAAGAAGATCATTTAAGAATAGTGGAAGCTACTAAGGAAGAAACAGAAAAAAATATATCGGTTTCTGGTTTAACATTATCCACTCTATTACGTAGTCCATTCTGTCTCTGACTAGTTAAAAACGTTCTTGTTGATTTTTGTAATCTTTTTACAGTTTTGAAATAAAGAATCTTGTATTACTTTTTATTTTTTATAAATTACCAATGTTACTGTATTATTACCAGTAATGCCGCTCTTTAAATTACTGATAATTTTGCATCTATAGACATACTACATATGAGAGCGAAAAAGAATAAATGCGAGGTGAAAGCAGGATACTAAAAAGCATAAAAATTAAAAAAAAGGGTTTTATTTGGTGTTAGTTGCTTAGTTTTTGCTTACATACACATGGGTTAAAAATGAACACAGCCACAAAATGTTTTAGTGTTTATTTGACAACCAAAATGTGATTTTAGTTAAATAAGAACGAAGGACAATTCGCTTTTTTAATTTTTAGAAACGCTATTGAAATATTTATTTCAAATTACTACAAAAATTTTTACAAATTGGATATAATTTTGAAATGCGAAGTTAAGTTTCTTAGGTCGAAAATTTTTAAGTGTCCCCCGTAAGTAACTTTAAGTTGAGCTATGGATGGTGGAGGGGAGGATAACCATCTTTATGGCGGACAAGTTTAAAAAGGTGGCCATCGGAATGTAGCAAATTGGGATGGCGCCACAGTAGCCAGTGGAGGGATTTTGGTATTTCTTCCTTTTTATTTTGTATCTATCTGTCTAATAATTCATGCCTCATTGGTTAAAAAATCTCCCTCTGGCTACTGTGGCGCCACCTTAAGTTGCTCCTTTCGACGGACACTTTTTAAAACATTCAGATGGTTATCCTCCCCTCCACCATCCATAGGTTGAGCATAAAGATAAGTGAATACAAAATATATGTTTTTTACTTATCCCATCCCATGATACGAATACAAAGTTTTTATACATTTTGATACAATTATTTTTAAATTATAGTTTACGTTTATATTTTTAGTGGTAATTTAAAGATGAAACAGGATTTTAAAAAGGTATTTGGTTAGTGTTTTAAATATTAAAGTTCTGCGGGCAGTGAAAATTAAAATTAATGTTATATAATGGACAAGGAAGTCAGCTTAAGGTAATTATAATATTTTTAAGATGCATTGTAAGAAGCATTTTATTTTTTGAAAGATATTTCATATAACATTGGTTTTAGTGGTTAAAAATAAATTAGAAGAAAATGGTACTTAGGTTATTTATTAACAAACCTGACGTCGGTTTTATTAAAATTTGGTGTAGGGGTTTTTTTGGAGCGCTGATTACGAACCTGCAAAAATTTGGCCGGACACGTTTTGTTCTCGAGATATTTATCATCAAACTTGAATAGAAAACTAACCCAAATTCACCGTATTTCTGTATGTAATTATTAAGTTTTTCCGCTAATTGGCACTTAATATTTCATTTCCAGCTCTTAAAAGGTTATTTTCCATTTATTTTACCCATTTTATCCATAAAATTGCAAAGCTTCACTTTCAATCATTTTAATCCAAGTAGCCATGGCGCCGCATGGCTATTGCGATTGAAAGTGAAGCTTCATAATTTTATGGGAAAAAGGGGTATAATAAATAAAAAAATGGGTGTATTAGACGTGGAAATCAAATATTGAGTGCCAATTTAGCGGAAAACTTAAGAATTGTTTGCAAAAAGAAGAGAAAACACCTATTGTAAACATAAGGTAAAGTTTCCTTTTAAAGTTTGATAATGGATATTTTAAAACGAAACACCTAATTTTTATTTGCATGATTTTTAACAATAAAATGTTATGAAAAGGCCATTTCCTTTAAATTATGTAAAAACATAAAATAATGTTGTTTAGCTGCCATTATAAATAAACAGATCAAAAAAATTGCTTTAATATTAGTTAAATACCAATGTTAATAATATGGTTTAAAGTATGAATATGCGTTGAAGGTTTGCCTTCAAAAATCCAATATTTATTTGCCTGCAATAAAAACGCGTGCTTTATTTAATCAGGATTGGTATGCCGCCATTTTTGTATGCTTGCCGGCAATTCGCCTGCATGTAAAATTTATTGGCAATTAAGTGTTTATTTAGGGTTGACTTTTTAATGCGTATAAGATGTTGGCATAATATTGCCACCAATTGCCAATGCTTTACCATCAATGCCAATATGAAAAATGTACCACTGCCTGGCAAATAGTGTTTGCGTTGGTAAAAATAGTTTATTTTATTTTTAGACCTATACCTTGCTTTGTTCGCTCTTCACTTATGTCTACTACTTCAGTCTTATGATATTATTTTACTAACTGTAGTTGTATAAAATTGTCATTTAGTGTCTTAAAATCTTACATTATTTCATATGTATGTTATGTCTGAAATACTACACTGGTACAATAGCATTTTCGTTTAATTACTGTATGTGAATGACAGACATGACGTTAAAACAAATTCAATGATTATGTCAAAAATTTCCACTATAATTCGCAGGATACCCCAGGCAGGAGAAAAAAATTCCGATAAATACTTGTGTTGTCATGGTAATGCAACCAAAACTACACAGCTGATTGGTTAAAAAACAGTGGTGTGGAATTCTCACAATAATTAGTGACTTACATTTTTTTGTCAAAAATATTCGTTGAGGTATTGCTCGAAGCTCGAAAAAAATTAATAAAAAAATACTTTTTTTTAAGTTTATAACCTGTATCGGGGAAAGTATGAATTTCTGGACTTAATTTTATATAAACTTTTCTTTTATAATTTTTGAGGTAAAATATGTCCTTAATTAAATTTTCTCAAGAACAATTTGTAACACCCTGTATGATACTAAACAAATTTAAATTTACCTATTTCTTGTTTTTTTTTTAAGGGTACATTTTAGACACATATGGTTACTTTTTTAGGTTATGTTATATATAAAAATTCCGATACTAAAAAATTAATATAATGTTGGAAGGTGCACTATTACCATCTTATTACGGCAATCTTTCTTCATACTGGTTAAATGTATGGATACAACTTCTGGTGGTAAAGAAGAAACCAACAAGTACATCGGATATTAAATCTTCTGATGTTATTTCCATGAAGGTAATAATTTAAATACAGGGTGGCCAATAATAATTGGTACAGGGTGGCGCCTTTTGGTTGACCTAGCACGGTATAGTAAAAACTAGGAGAAACTAAAAGAGATAGAAAAAATTTGATTGTGAAATCGATTTTAATTTGTGTAACCAATTCAGTAATAAAAGAAAATTAAGGTTTAATTTGTAGTACAGGAAATGAAGCATTTCACCTGGCAAGATGAGAAATAGCCCAAGGTACAAAACCACTGATCTCAATGGATTGCTAATGTTATAACCAGCGCGAAACAAAAGTTACATTTCATGGGCGAAAAAACCGGTTTGTACGCAAGCCAGTTGAGGGTAAACGCACCCGGACCCAAACAAACTATTCGCATTATAGGAAAGAAATTGTTAACCGCGTCCTGCTTTTCTGTTCGAAGTACGGTAGCTAATAAGCGTTACGGTCAGACCGCGGACGAAGGGTACGAGGGTGCCGGTGTATGTATTTTGCCAAGGATTTTAAGTGCGCATGTTCGTCTACCCACTGCGCGCGGTCTTAAAAATCCGAAAAATGCTTCTTGCCACTGCGGATCTAAATGTAGGTTATCTATGTACAAAACCTATATCGAAACAAAGGGCGCCAAAACCTAGAGGGTGGTTGCCACTCCCATAGGGGGTGGAAATTTTTATTACATTTTAACAACAGAACTCGATTGGAAAAGTAATTCTAAGCAAAAAATGTTCTATACGTTTATTTCGTAAATCAAATACTTTTCAAGATATTTGCGAATTTTTCGACAAAAAAGACGTTCTTAATTGGGTTTTCGCGAATAACTCGAAATCTATGCATTTTAATAAAAAAAACTGTAAAAGCAAAATTGAAGGTTTTAAAAAGATAAACAAAATTGTTTAATTATAATTTTTATACAATCAATACGAACAAAGATACTGCGTGTTTAAGGTTGTTTTTTTCCTTAAATGTAAAATTTGATAGATTTAAAGTAAAATAACGGGAAAATGCTGCATATTTTAAAGAAAACTTATTGAATCTTTTTTGAAATACCTAGTAAGACTTTTTTTTAAAGAAGATGTTTTTAGAATAGAAATTGAGTAAATTAGGATGAACATATGATCAGTATTTAATTTTTCTGCGAAAAAATCCAATTAGACAAACCCTTAATTAAAATTGACGTTAACCCTTTTGCAGTTCTCTTTATACAGGTATTAGACTTTAAATTCCAAATTTGAGGAAAATCTAAGCCTAAAGTAAAAAACGATTATTTACAACTTCATATTTTTCACCCTTTTTTCTAAATATCTCCGAAAATACTGGAGATAAAAAAATGATGAATATTTAAATTACAAGTTTCTTAATGACTAAAATTTTTCTGTGGGTAGGTTTTCTGTACAGTGAATATTTGGCGAGATGTACTCCTTTAAAAACCCTCTATTTACGAACGAGGCAGCACCCTTTTCGAGCCCTTTAAACTCACC
The DNA here is from genome assembly GCA_014170235.1 of Listronotus bonariensis. Lineage (NCBI taxonomy): Eukaryota > Metazoa > Arthropoda > Insecta > Coleoptera > Curculionidae > Listronotus > Listronotus bonariensis. The sequence goes on along the minus strand of JACEGR010006081.1, from coordinate 17,402 downwards.
CCTTTAAAAACCAGAGGATCCCAAGGAATTTTACTTACAGACCCTTGTAGCCCTTAAAAACCCTATAAAAAACTTTTTATCATTAAAAACAAAGGAGATACGTTAAAAAAACAATCAATATTCAAATAGGCCACTTATTTTTGAAATTTGACATTTTTAATTGCTAGAATTTCTTAGACGTATTACCAATACATGAATTAAGAGAATTGTAAAAGATTAATGGTCAACTTTAATAAGGAGGGTAGTAAGGGGTTGTTTTATTAATTTTTTTAGAAAAAAATAGATACTGACTTTATCTTTATCATAACTTACTCAATTTTTAAGCAAACATTTTTTTTTGTCTAATTATGTACTTTAAAAAAGGTTTAATACAGTTTTCTTAAATGCAGAATTCTCCAGTTATTTGACTTTGAATGTATTCAATTTTGGATTTGACGAAAAAAGCTAACAACTAACACTCCGTACCTCAGTTTCTATTGAGTCGTAGAAAAATTATAACAAAATAATTTTGTTTGTCTTTTTAAACCTACAATTTTGCTTTGTACAGTTTCTTTGATTAAATGCATACTTTTTGAGTTATTAGCAAAAACCCATTTAACGTTCGATTTTTGCGTCGGGAAATTGTTACTTTTAATGGCAAATAACTTTAAAAATATTAGTATTGTAAAAACAATGTATAAGAAGAACAATTTTTTGCTTAAAATCACTTTTTCAATCGATTTTTGTTGTTAAAGTGTAATAAAAAATTTCACCCCCTAGGGGGAGTGGCATCTACCCCCAGGGTTTTGGCGCCCTTCGGTTCGATATAGGTTTTGATCCTTGGGCTATTCCCTACCTTCTGTTAAAATTTCAATTCAATTCATGCAGTTCCAAAGAATTGCCAGGTTTTACCTTTTTTAGAGCTTCATTTCCTGTAGGGGAAAATGGGGTGGATTCATACAAGGGGCACCTACATACATTGAGTTTATCTGAAGTTAGACACGAAGTAAAATAGTAACGTAAGTGGGTGTGCACAGCTTTGTGTGTGTTTACAGACTAGTGAAGTTTCAGAATTTTCGATGGGGTAAGATCGAGAGCTCAACACGGAACGTGTTTTTGCCTCGCGTAAGTAATTTCATAACGTAACTTTGGACATATTTCATGGCCAGTTACTATATTTTGGTTTAATTATTGCTATTTAATCCTACTTATAATAATACAAAGGCACTAATTTAATGTGTAAATTAATATAGATAAATACGGTTTTTTTATTTTAATTTTTTTAATTAATTAGCATGTGATGGGGCAGATTCATACACAAGTATATGGGGTACATTCATATTGTATAATTGTATCCCTGGCCCTTTATGAATATTTTTTTAACTACTATTTTTTGTTACACCGACGATTATAGTTGTAAATATTATATAAAGTAGTTTAAGTTTCATTTTTACGAAAAAAGGGTGCTTTATGAACTTTGTGTCTTTGAATGTCAAAGATCAGTTAATTTATCAGACATAGTGATGATATTACCATGGATCTTAGGTCATAATCTGTTAATAACATAGGCATAATAATTTTAGGTTTTGTAAGTTAAGGTATCTTTGTGTTAACTAGAATTTTTTTAATTTGATATAATTAATGATGTATAAGCAATATTTTTTTATATTTTGAGATTGTTACTTTTAATAAATATAACTGACTAAAACAAAAATGTGTCTTTGGTAGATAACCATACATGTAACGTAAAGACCCGTTTAATGACACTCTGTTCACTATTCGTTAGGTACTTATGTTCATATCACGAAACTATTGCGATGTTAAAATAGGCATTAACAGATTTAGATAAAACCTGTTTTTTTTAATTTTGAATTTCACTATTTGTTTTGTATGTTAAAAAAACAATAATAAACAATTATTATGACGAATTAATAGTGATGTTAAATATGCCCTTTCAGTTGTATGAATGTACCCCACTAATGGGGTACATTCATACATTTTGCTTTTTTTGTAAAAGTCTTATGGAAACTCGCGCATGTAGATTTTCAATAATATTAAGGTTCTACTACAATATAAAATAGTTAAGCTACTAGTGTGTCATAAATTAAAAGAGATATACCTAAAACACGGCATTCCACAAAGCAAAATATAAAAACTGTATGAAGCCTCCCACTTTCCTCTACTATTGCTTTGGATATACTGAGTGTTTTTCAAATTTTGTCAATTTGGCCAGGCACTTGTAACTCGCTTGATATCGGAGATTGAAAAATGTTTATAAAAAAGTTTTGGAGATTTTTACGTAGAATTCAGTGGCGTAGCTTTATTTTTTTCCCATTTCATTTTTTGACCTTCCCTACTGTATACATGATTTGGCAACTTATTCAGCAAAACTTTAAGAATGTTTCAGATACATGGATGGTTCCATTGGTAAACGAACGTTTGATTGGTGTAGTTCCAGAAGTAAAATCCAAAAACGTTTCTTTTGGATCTACAGGATGCAGACAACTCTTCCTTTACATTTTTACGGTTACAATTTAAATCTAACCTCAAAATAAATATGCCTTTATTTATGGGGTATAATTTGCAACCCATAAGTCCAGATGATGGTATCATTTATGCGGCGATGGTATTAGCTGGTCTATATGTTTTAATAATTTTTGAGGTAACCAAATTAATACTGTAGTGTAGTATGGTAATATAGAATATATAGCGTGTCCACGGATGAATACCTGTATTTTTTTAAAATTTTAATACATACTTCCAAAAAAATTATTTTTTGTAAAAATTTTTGCTTTATCTAAAATGTTATATATGTAATAAGTGTTTAATAAATATTATCACCGTAGAATATACGGGGTGGTATAAAATTGTAAAAATATTACTTTAAAAGGAAAAAATCAGAAAAATATATTTTTGTTATGGTTTCTAGAAAAAATTGAGGTTAACTAAAAAAAACATCTTTTTTTTTTATGTCAGTAAAAAAGTATTCTGCTTTATCTTAAATGCTTCAAACTATAATAAAAATCGCCATGTGATATACACTGTGGTTAAAAATCACGGAAATTCGACATTAAAAATAAAAATTAATTTTTAACTGGAAAATATGTTTTGAAAAGTATGTAATTAAATAAAAATAAATTTAAAAAAAGTTATCAAAAAGCGTATAATAAAGTGAAAAGAAACATTTCTTAAGAATACAAGCCTTAAAAAAGTTTAATGATATACAGAGAGATAAAAAATTACAAAAATGTTATTTTGGCAATAAAGAAAAAATACAAAGCATAACAAATTTAAAAACTTTGTACGTTACTTTTAAAAAATGTTTTTTCAATACATTTAACTTTTACCTAAGCTTAATAATGTTGGACTTAAAAAAGATAATAAATTATTTATTTTTAACAAAAAATACCTTTTTTCACTTTTTACCTAATTTTTCCCAGTAATCACAAAAATAATAAAACATTACAATTTTTTATGATATTTAATTAAGTTGTTTCAAAATTAAGGCTCTTTAAATATTTTAATTTTTTAATGTAATATTTTTGCGATTTCAAACTACCCTGTGTATTACATGGCTTTTATTAGCTTTTCCGATCAATTTTTTTTATAAAGAACTACATTTTTTGAAACAATTAAAATTAAAAAAAGCATGTAAAACCAAGTTCATTCGCAGACACAAAATATTTTAATAACATAATAATCAAAAAATCCTGGTTCTTGGGTTTGGTCCGCGTTACATTGAGACGTTTTGCCATGAGGCATCGTCAGGGATCTTATCCTAGCCCTATACTATTATATGCTATTATAGTTCTTAGGCCAGTAATCAAATGGATTCCATGATAAGAACACTTTAAAAGTCCTTTGGACAAGTTTACCACAAATAATTCGCCGCCCTATATGAGAGCGGCGCTTTATCCCAGCCTGTTAATGTCAAATGTTTCGGGTGTCGGACTTGGCAAACGCGTCACTTTTATAATCGGACAAGTTTACCACAATGTTTACCATAGAATTTTTAAACATTTTGGCAAAAATGGTATCTAAGGGTTACAGTCATGAAACCATAAGGTTCAAACCAATGACAACATTATGGACCGGCCCTCGAGATCGCTTATTGACGCCAGAGAAGTGCGAGAGAGATAGAGCTAATTACGACAAAAACGTGCATTTATATTCGTTTACCGTTAGAAAGCAGTTGAATTTAAAAGTGATTTCTTATGTTCTAAAGATAATTGTCATCAAAATTTTTGACTATAGTTGTTCAATATGGTTCACTCATGTGCAGCTATAAATTGCACTGCAGTGTGGAAAAAAGGCGACACTACGACTATATGTCGTGGCCGGTCCATTATGTCATGTAATTGGTTCAAACTGTTTAAACACATGTTTCGGGTATCGGGCTAGGCTACTGATCTCGATGAATTGCCAATGTTATTACCTGCGCGAAACAAAAGTTACATTCTATGGGCGAAAAAACCGGTTTGTGCGCAAGCAAGTTGAGGGGCAAACGCACCTGGCGCCCAACAGACTATCCGCATGATCGGAAAGAATTTTTGACGGCGTCCTGGTTTTCTGTTCGAAGTACGGTAGCTAATGAGCGTCACGGTCAGACCGCGGACGGAGGGTACGGGGTGCCGGTGTTTGTATTTTGCCATAGCTTTTAAGTGTGCATGTTCGTCCACCCGTCCATTTGTTTACTGCGCGAGGACGTAAAAATCCAAAAAATGCTTCTTGTCACTGCCGATCTAAATGTAGGTTATCTATGGGCTAGGCAGGTTACGTGACTGTAAAGCTGTATTTATAGATTGATGTTTCTGTTTCAGTTGTCCGTTTGACGTTTTCAGTTAGAAGATGAAACAATAACTTTGCATTTGTCAATTTATATTTTCTGTTTGCCGTTTCCATATACCATATCAAAAACCAAAACTTCAAATGGCAAACGGATACACAAATGTCAACCTATAAATGCAGCTTAACCCTTACGATTTTTGGCACAATGTTTAAAAATTGCATGTACAACATTGTGGTAAACTTGTCCGATAAAAAAACGCGTTCGCCCAGTCCGACACCCGAAACATTTGTCATTGACAGGCTGTGTTAAAGCGCCGCTTTCATAGATGACGGTATAAATATTGGTGGTAGACTCGTCAAAAGTAAACCCTGTAAAAAAGTTTAAAAGAGTTTTTATCATAAAGTCCATTTTATTATTGGCCCAGGAATTATTATAGCGTCTCAAGCAGCAAGCTGACGTCTTATTGTCGTCTCTTTTTAGTCATTTTTGGTCACATTTAGTCAGCAAAGACGTCATAAGATGACGACAAAATGACGTTAAATTGACCTCCCTAAGTCACAGACAAAAGACGTCTCGTTAAAGACGTCATAATGACGTCTTTAAGATGACGAAAAATTAGCGTATATACTCTTTTTTTTTAAAGCTAAAATGATTCGTTATTTTATTTAAAAATTAAAATGGGAAAAAACTCCTTACTGCTTGCAATTCCTTGCACTGCAAGGTCGCATCTCTGGGGACACTGTCCAACCTGGAGATGTAGATTTTTACACAAGCCGAAGATATTTCCTTCAAAGCTAATTGAGATCACCAACCGCAGACCGGTGTCGAAATATTTTGGTCTCATCGGTATAGTCATGTGTAACACTGTGTTGAATGACACTTTTGTGTTGAAACCTTTCTGGGTGTCATGGATGTTAAAACAGCGTTCATGAATGTAATGACACTGACACCTCACATGAAACCCAACGAAACCGACACACTCAGCAACACTTTAACAGATGGCGTGATTCAAGATTTTGTTTCGCATTAACACAACGCATGACACTGACACCCAACAGCGACCAGCGACACAGACGATACACTACAGTAACTCTTTAACAGATGGCGGCATTATTGTCGAATGCATATATTGCCTTGATTCAGGATTTTTAAAAGTAAAATAAAGCTGTACGTAAGTTGGTAAACAAGTTTGGTTTTAGTGAGAACCAAAATAAATGGTAAATTTGTGTATAAGTTGACCATTAGAAAGATATCGCTGTACAAAGATCGCGGTATATTAAAAAATATTTTTATATTTTTCATTTTTAAAGCAAAATAAATATATAAAATATAATAATAATATTAATAATCATAACAGTACTTTATTTCAAATTATAATTTACAAGTAAATATATAATGATAAAACTCGAGCAACTCCGTGCTACAACGTACCATTTTTAATGTATCATAACACTCGTAACCGTGACACTTGTGCTGAAACCCGCAGGTCACCACACTTTGCCATTTTGTCAAGAAACAATTGGATTGTTTCATGACACCTTTGTGTTGAAACACTGTGTTGATACCGAAGCCGGTGTCAGTGTTACTGTTTCAACACCCGAAAATTTAGGGTGTTACCCATGACTACATCGGTACGGTGTGGGCAATAAAAAGCGAAGATGTTGAATAAGCGTGGTAGTTTATTGTCCATTGCGCCATCTATCGGTAGAGTTTTTCCTATTTTAATTTTGTTAAATTATTAGTCTAATTTTTCTGTCATATGATATTTCGGTTGGATTTTGACACGAATCATATAATGTCACAAAATTTTTCTGACTGGTTTGCTAAACATGACGTCATTAGATTTTTATGAGCTAGTAGGACGTTGAAAAAACGTCACTTCAACGACGTCAAAAACACGTCATTAAAATGACGTCATAATTATGGTCTGATGACGTCCTATGACCAAAAATGACTTAAAAATGACGTCATAATGACGTCAGCTTGCTGCTGGGGGTAAAGATTTGTTTAAACGTATTTTAATTTGCTGCTAAAACATATAAGCTCTGGCAAAACGTAGTTTTAAATGTTTAGCTTGGAAAAATGTTTTAAATAATGCATAGAACTTTAGCTGCAATGCTTGCAAGTACTATATCGATTGCAATTCTAGCTGCTTTAAATGCTCGTCCCAAAAACACGTCATTAAAATGACGTCATAATTTTGGTCTGAAGACGTCCTAAGACCAAAAATTACTTAAAAATGACGTCATAATGACGTCAGCTTGCTGCTTGGGGTAAAGATTTGTTTAAACGTATTTTAGTTTGCTGCTAAAACATATAAGCTCTGGCAAAACGTAGTTTTAAATGTTTAGCTTGGAAAAATGTTTTAAATAATGCATAGAACTTTAGCTGCAATGCTTGCAAGTACTATATCGATTGCAATTCTAGCTGCTTTAAATGCTCGTCCCAAAAACACGTCATTAAAATGACGTCATAATTTTGGTCTGAAGACGTCCTAAGACCAAAAATTACTTAAAAATGACGTCATAATGACGTCAGCTTGCTGCTTGGGGTAAAGATTTGTTTAAACGTATTTTAGTTTGCTGCTAAAACATATAAGTTCTGACAAAACGTAGTTTTACATGTTTAGCTTGGAAAAATGTTTTAGATAATGCATAGAACTTTAGCTGCAATGCTTGCAAGTACTATATCGATTGCAATTCTAGCCGCTTTAAATGCTCGCCCCACTCTTCCTGAAATCGTCTCATGGATGGATATTGAGACGTTGTTGCTCCTTTTCTCCATGATGATATTAGTTACAATTTTTAGCGAGACAGGAATTTTTGATTTCTTAGCATTTTGGACCTTTAAGGTAAACTTTTCTTTTAACATTTTTCATAACTTTGTGCGGTACGATGCGCATATCCTTTATTTATATATTTTAAAGCTATTTGTTTTAAAATGTTGTGACATCATTTTATTTATTAAATAATATAAATTGATACTGCATATTTATAAAAAGTAATTGACACACAAAATAGCTAAAAAAATTAAAAGTTTCTATTATATTTGTTTTTGAGTTTAAGTAATTTGTTATACAATGATTCTTGAATAATTTATTCCAGAATAAGTAAGTCAAGCAAGTATTGCCTGTTATACAGGGTGATTAAAAAATCGATCACGAAACTTAAGGGAGTGATTCTACTTGTACGTAGGTAATTTGATTGAAATTTATGAAAACTTTGATGTCTATTGGTGCCTAAACGGTGAGGTTTATCGACTTTAATAAAAAGTACCTTATTTTTTAAAGTTTTTAATTGTCTATAAAATGGCGCCCCCAGCTTTGCGATATCTGTCAAAATAAAAAGTTATGATGTAAATAAATTTTAAGTTTTAGGTAAAGTGCCCTCTGGCGGTATTTAAAAAAGTACTTTAGTCTTAAAATTTTAGAATCTGCAAAACTCCTTTTTTGTGTTCCAAATATCAACTGGATTGGTTAACAAATAAATGCAATATGACGAAAAAACGACAATAAAAATGGAACTTTGACGGCTTGTAACTCAAAAACGAATGACATTTTGAAAAAAATAAATGAAGCTCTACCCTTATTTTATCAAGTAGAATCACCCACTTAAGTTTCGTGATTGATTTTTAAATCACCCTGTATATTTATTGGTGTTTCTAAGTGCATGTTTTTGAACGAAAATATTAAAGAGGTTTGCTGTGTGCCCCTTATATTATTAGATGTTATAATGTTCTCACAAAACGATGCAATACCAAGAAGTAAAAAAATAAAACTAGAAAATTAGTAATGTTAATAGGTAACTAATGATTTTGACATGTTGGTTACCTTAAAACAGAAAAACAGACATACATACATACAACAGACAACATGTTATGTCCCTTCACACCGATATTTTAAGAAAATATTTGACATATATTGTTTATACCAGGTGTTGCTCCGTCGAGCGGGACATAGGGAATCCCATGTAAATTTTGAAGTGGTCCAATATGGGCTCCCCTAATTATTTTAGAAGATAATATAATAAGGATTTTTAAAGAGCACGAAAAGTTGTACCCAGTGTACAAATTTCAGCTCTTCTAAGTCCGCCAGCTATGAGATAAATGCTAAAATAAGTTACGAATCTCCTATCTTCTTACCCGCCTTGTATTATTAGAAGTTTATAATAAAATACTAGAAAAATTATTTAACCTCTTACTCTCAAGTTGTCAGATCAATGTCACATTATTCTTAAATAATAAATATAAACTAATAATAATAAACTACTTAAATCAAGAAAAAATCACTATTTTAAAATGGTTTTACCAGGGAAATAGTTATCGAAGGGTAGCGGACATGTTTGCAGCCTATTTTCCCAATAGGCCAATACCAAGTAAATCGACAATAGAACGGACGATAAAAAATTTGAAACTACAGGCACAGTAATCAATAATTGCAAATGTGAAGAAAATCGACGTGATCTTTCGCCAAACGATTTTTTCTAAGGGGACATTTAAAAACTAAGCTACCAATAAAAATATGAAAATTTAGTTCAGCTAAGGAATGCTATTTCCGCTGAATATGCCAGAATATGGATGTACCAACTAGACAACGTAAGAAATGAGTTTTATAATTGTTTGGGTTATTGTCTGGCAGTTAATGGAGGAATATTTGAGCATTTGATTAAATCCTGATATTTTCGTCATAAATTGATTTCTAAATGTAAAAAAAATTGTTTTATTGTCTTGCATAACTGTGAGTGCATGTGTTGTAAACTAAAATGAAATACGAGGATTCTTTTTGAAATTCCCGTATAAAATTGTTCAGTTTTGGCAATGACATTATAAATAAATGATCTAAATTGTCACTGATAAATCGATATGGTGTTTTTATTGTTGGTTTCTAGAGTACAGGGTGCATAATGAGATACTACGTTGCAGAAGTATTAAGCAGTTTAGTTTTTACTGGTTGGTTGAAAAATGCTCAAATTTTTATTTTAAGTGGAACTTACTGTGCTCTTCAATAAATCCCAATAGCATTTTTTTCTAAAATAATTAGGGGAGCCAATATTGACTACTTCAAAATTTACATGGGATTCCCTATGTCCCGCTCGACGGAGCAACACCCGGTATGTTTACAAATGTTCTATAATAATTTTAGAAAACCAGTGGAAAACTTTGGAAGCTCATTGGTATACTTTGTTTAATTGTAACAATTTTAGCATGTTTTTTGGATAATGTGACAACTGCCTTGTTAGTAACCCCAGTTACAATAAAGTAAGAAAATTAATTCTGTTATTTTTCTTTTAAATACGATTTCCCGCTTAATTTGCCGTGTTAACTGGATTTTTGGTTCAATTTTTAGATTATGTGAAGTTATGAAAATAAATCCTGTTCCTATCTTAACCATAACTATTATTATTGGCAACATTGGAGGTGCTATTACCCCAATAGGGGATCCACCGAATGTTATTATTGTGTCAAATAAGGAAGTTATACGTTCAGTAAGTTTAAAATTCGTCTACAAAAGAAAATGTATTTTTTTTATTATTACTCAGGACATACTAAATAATTATATTTAAAGATAAAAAAATTAGTGGGTCTTTATTGTCGTAAGTATTAATTAATTGTGTTAGTATGTACTCAATGACCTTTTATCCTTTACAGGAGACGAAATTTGTTTACATTTGATTACGATCAGACATTAAAAATTTCTCCGATTTGACTGGACTATTTGCTTTCAAGATAATTTTGCTTAAGTCATAGGGCAAGCGCTAGTGCCACTTTTGCTATTTTATATTTAAGTCTTGGCTTTTGCCATGCTTGCATTTATTTGTTAATACAATTTTTACTGGTATATAATACTATATAAGAATATCGTCTAAACTTTAAGGTGATTTTGAAATCAGAATTCTATAGTTATTATTATGTTCATATTAAATTATCATTATACTTAATTATTTACAGGTTTTTCTTTTGTTTTAAATCACGGAAAATTAACTAAACAACCTGACAACGTTGCTACGGGCCATAGCCTCCAAGCGGGCTCGGATTGGCTAGTCTCATAGCATTTTTATCACTTCTCATGCGCCATTAGTTGCAGCGTTGCCTTGTGAAAATAGTTGTTTTGCTGATTTTCTCAGTTTTTCATGTGTCTTATAGTGTTTTTTGTGTAAATTATTGGACAATATTACCGACAATATGGTTCGTGAATGCCAAGTATGCAAAAAATAGACTTTTAAACCCCAATGTGTCATTTCACAAGTAGGTAAACATATGTTTGTTTTGCAATTCATTGGCGTCGCATCGTTGCTGGCGTAGTCTGTTAGTATTTATTTCTTTATGAGATATAGATAAGATAACCTTTGTGTTGTTTTGTAAATGCTTAAATTCAGTCAAAAACAAAGTGCATATCACAAATATTACCCAAAATCTAAAATGGCAAATTTGGATAGCATAAACAATTTTTAAAATAATTTTCTCATAAAGGTAATGAAAGTAAAGTATATTTTTGTGTCCAGTAATAATAAAAAAATTGAATGCTTGCTCGCTAAAGGTTAAAGCACACAAGGCGCTTAGGTCTCGGTACTTTCACGGACAGATCAAATAATTTACATGCATTTTAAAAGAATTACCTTGAATGATGTTTAAATACCATGTAAGATATTTAATCGGTCCTTGAGCGTATCTAAGAATTAAACCGACTACGTCTCTCCAACAATAAAGTTAGTTAGCAATAGTGCCGACTAACCAGAACTAACCAGAACTAACCTGAGCGCCTAGTGTGCTTTGACTTTTATAAATCACGAACTAGTTAGTGCAAATCGGGTATTAACATAGTTAGTTAGTTCATTTATAAGTAAAGTATGTGTAGAATGGCGAATGCGCAACCGAATGTAAGGGTTGGTAAAACATCAAGTCTTTTTAAAGGAATGTATATTATTTAGTATGATTAATAGATTAGAATACTTTTAATACCATAATAATTTGAAATAAAAAGATCATGATTTTCAATCTATTATTTAAAATATTCTGAATTTACCATGTGTAGTTAGTTACTAACTAAAATTTCTTGGTTCATATTTTACATTGCAAGCACAAAAATATGCCATAAACTAGCAAGCAAAATAAAATGGCGTCCAAAAAATTAGGAATATACGTTTTAAGTGATACAATCTTTTAAAATAAGCTACCTATCCAGTTTTTATTCTATATTTTATTTATTTTTTAAATGTTTATTTCTTTATTTAAAATAAAAAAATAAACACATATAAAAGGGGATTTATCAGTATAAAAAGGGTTAGGCGATGTCTAAGATAATTTTCGCTCATGTTTCTTTACGTCATCTAAATGACCAATTGGGCTTTAAAAGAAGTTTCTATTTAAAAAATAAATACATAAGACAATCATTAATGTCTATGTCATAAATAATCAGTAACCCCACATTCTTATAAACAAAATGAAGTTTTTTTGAGAATGTGAGGTGTATTTTTATATCCATGTTATAAAACGTAAAATTATACATACCCAAAGCTTATTTAGATAAGTTTTATAAGTTTATCTAAAACAATTTTATTTGGTGTTATTTTTGCTTATTTTATTATTGTCTTAGAATGGCACACCTCTGGCAATCGAAATGCACTTCGTCATTATATTATTTACAGTGTTGCCAACACAAAGGTATTTGTAAACAAAGGCAAATTATTTTGATTTGTTTTCTTTGTCACACACGTTTGTGTTTTCATGTTTAGTATTTTAATCATGGCAACAAAACAAACGGCATTTTAGCATTGAAAAAACAAGTAATATTTCGTCTGTTGTGAATAGTCTAAGTATGTACTAGTATGGTAGGATATATCAATGATTCATTCGGGCTTAAAATATTTTAAATTTAGCTTTAATAAATAGATTTTTATTGCTTTATATAAATAAACAAAGGAGTCATAAAAATGGCTTTTTAAAAGAGCTACAGCCAACTAGATCAATCATTTTAACTAAGTTACAACTAAAAGAACTACTTTAAAACATAAATTTTCACACAATTGTGATTTTTAAGTTCGGTTTAGTGTGTCAGAAACACAAACGTGGCAAAAAAATCACATTATTTATAGAAGGAACAGTTTAAAAATGTAAATTCGGTGCTCTTTGATAAGAAAAAAATCACAAAAAAAGTTAAAGCAAATAAATCGGCATGCTTGTCTTCGCGGCCGCCTTTGCTATATTTCTTTATGATATGCCGGTTGATGCAGCTGGTCATCGCACTATGGGATAGAAATTAATTTTTTTGATCAAATCTCTGAAACTTACCAATCTAACTTAAAATGAGGTGCCTTTTACTGGAAAAATATTGAAAAAAAAATATAAATTAATACAAATGCTTTTTGGAAACCTAATACTTATTATATGTTATTATAAATTTACACCCCTTAAGATTATTATTTTTAATTGTACAAAAATAAACTAAAATATCAGCTTGTTTGGTTAATTCGGTAGTATTCTAATCAGTAATTCGATGATTATTATCTCATGTGATATACAGGGTACGACAATAGGTATGATTTTTTAAATGGAATACCCTGAATATTATATTACCACCAAAAAATCTCCTAAAATGCTTTAAAAAATACTACATTTGATGTGTCTATCTCAATTAGTTTTGGAAATATAACCATACAAATCTGAAAAATAATTTTAAATTATTCTTAGAAGCGTAATAGAGATACATCTTCCCAATTTTATTTTTTAACGTATAAAATAAATAAAAAACACTGTTTTGTTGGGTAGATTTTGTAGAATACATATCTTTCATCAGAATGCTTTTTATCTTTTAGGATATACAGTGTAGGACAAAACATATTAATTTTTAAAATGAAAAACCTTGTAAATTATAAAAAATCTTGAATCTGTCCTTACACTCAGAAGTAGCAAAAAGTAGGAAGGCAAGTACAAAAACTGATAAAGAAAAAGGTAAAAAAATCTTTGACATAAGTAGCGAGACTTCGCTAGACTGCATCGGAAACACAACAATAGCTCTTATTATTTAAACTCTTTACTTTTTTAGTAAATAAGGCTAATAATAAACTAAGTAGATTAAATGTTGTATATTTATGTTTACTTATAATACATGTTTAAGTTTATTATTACCCCAATAGAAGTCGTCATATCCTTTTATAATTTTGCGTATATGTAGTTCGGAGTATCTACTTTGAAATACACAGCATGACCCATTAAAATTTCAAAGTTGCTTTTTGGCAAAAATAATGGATTTCTATCCCATAGTGTATCGGCGTGTTGCTGTAAAGGATAGCGGCGCCTTTATATAAAATAGTCCGATTGCAGGTGGCCTTTTTTATGTGTTTTTGTATTATTTTCAAAGGGTACCGAATTTGCGCTTTTAAAATGTTCTTACTATACGGCCAAAAGGTTGTCCGTCTCCTTTTGATTAGTGCTAGTAGATAAAGACAAATACTGACCGTTTGCTGTTGCTTTCACAAACGAACAGATAAGAAGACGAGTGTCTGGTAAATATAGGTGTATTAGTTTGTCAAATATGGGTAAAATGTAACATCGACTAATATTGCTTTTTGTCTTAAAATATTTTTTTATTGTTTTTAAAAATATAGTATGCTAAAATATTTTGCAGGGTGTAAGCTTTGGTGTATTTACTATGCACATGGGCCTTGGAGTTATGATGGCTTTAGCAGTTGTTTATGGATTGTTAAGATTAATCTATAGAAATCCATCTTCCTTTAATTTTATGGAATGCAGAGAAGTACAAGGTAACATAGAAAAAAATAAAATACATTGTGTCCCAGGATGGGTGTTACAAGAGGACAAATGGACCGAAAATTATGGAAGTTTTAAACGTCCTTTCGTAAAAACTGGTCGCATGGTCCAAAAATTATTAAATATAAAATTTTACTTTGATTTGTAATATACAGGGCAAGTTATAAGTAAAAATTTGAAAAATTATCAAATTACCTTTATTTTTAAAAATTTTGTCAAAAATGTATAAGTAAATGTAGAGGATTAAATTTTATGTCATAATTTAAAGTTAAAAAACTAAAGTAAAATATATATATATATATATATATATATATATATATATATATATATATATATATATATATATATATATATATATATATATATATATATATATATATATATATATATATATAGAAATTTTAACCCAAGAGGTTAGAGTTAGTAGGTTGCAGTCAGTGGTTTAACTTAACTCTAACCTCTTGGGTTAAAATTTCCTTTTCTAACTAGTTTCAGTCACGAAACTACCCCTCCTTTTTTTTATATATATATATATATATATATATATATATATATATTTGTCATTTTTTTACAATATGCATTAACAGTTTTTATTTTAATCCTTTGCTTAACGCAGCAAATTTTAAAACAATATTTAAAATTATTAAATTTTCCTTTAAATATTGCTCCCTCTTGCCCGTTATTTAAGTTGTAACTCGTAATGTAAAAAATTGACAATTACATTTTTTTAACTCTCATGCTTAAACTTAAAATTTTGACATAAGATTTAATGCCCTACAATATTTACTTATACAATTTTATTCTATTCTTTTAAAATAAAACTAGTTAGTTCCTGGGCATTTTTCACATTTTTAGTTTCCCTGTATAATACCAATTGAAGTAAAATTTGGGATTTATTAGTTTTGGACCATGCGACCAAACTTTCCAAAATTTCGTTTTAAAATTCAAAAAATTTCGGTCTATTTGTAAAACATATTGTGACGTGATTTTGAAATATACATAAGGGCACCTCCACCATGTGACGTGTAATTTTAAATATACATAGGGCCACTTTACGTCACTGGGCAAATGTACCACATGGAACTATCTTCTTGGGATCATGAGACCGGTGGACAAAAACTAACTTTTCATTTTATCAACTAACTTAATTTGGTACGGGCATACCCCCTACTAGGGGTAGCCCGTACGGGGATTAACTAGAACTTTAACTTTATACTTGATTCACTAACTACTTCTTATCTAATGATCTTTCTAACTTCATTTCTCTCTTTAAATATTAAATTTTCCAGTGTTTGTTTTGCATTTCTACGCGACCCAGTTTGTTTAATGATTTTTATTTTATTATTATAAGAGTAACCTAGAAAATTGTTTAATTTATACTTTAAAAACCTTGACACCTCACGTATATCTTTATTTAGCAAAATTCCCAATGGTAAGTAACCTAATTAAAATGTATACTTATTTTAAAATTTCCAAAAATGTATATTTTTAAAATCCCCAAAATGTATACTTTTTATACTAGGTGTTCACAATATCCTGGAACACACTGTATAGATCGGTTTCGTAAAATTTAAATAAAAAAAAATAACAAAGAATTTATTGTAGATTTAAAACGTGGTATTGCCGTTCTACAAAGAACTGCTGCATCAGTAAGCAGTTATAGTAAAGACGAGGAAGCTGTAAAAGGAAATCTTTTAAAAAAATCTGTAAGGCTTAAAGGCATGCTACAAACGAGAAATAATTCTAGTCCCATCCGACAAGAAGAAGAAGTTGATTTAAAAAATTTGGAACAAAAGGTTTGTTCTTAAAACATGTTTATGTTTTAAATAAAACAAAAAGAGAAATACAGGGTGATTCAAAAATCGATCACGAAACTTAAGGGGGCGATTCTACTTAACAAAATAAGGGTAGAGCTTCATATATATTTTTTCAAAATGTCATACGTTTTCGAGTTACAAGCCGTCAAAGTTCAATTTGTATTTTGGTTTTTCGCCATATTGCATTTATTTTTTAACCAATCCAGTTGATATTTGGCACACAATTGAGCTTTGCAGATTCTAAAATTTTAAGACAAAAGTACTTTTTTAAATACCGCCAGAGGGCACTTTACCTAAAACTTAAAATTTATTTACATCATAACTTTTTTATTTTGACAGATATCGCAAAGCTGGGGGCACCATTTAATAGACCAACAAAAATAAGGTACCTCAACGTTTAGGCACCAATAGACATCAAAGTTCTCATCAATTTCAATTAAATTACCTACATACATGTAAAACTTTTTTAATTTTCAAAAACTAAGACGTTTAGGACATATGTTTATAATAAGTTTTTTTCTTTTTTTTGTTGTAGAATCGTTTGGTTAAGTTTGTTGGTTAAGTTACTGGACACCCTGTATGTATGTAGGTAATTTGATTGAAATTGATGAAAACTTTGATGTCTTTTGGTGCCTAAACGTTGAGGTTTATTATACATTCTTTTTAAGTTTTTGATTGTCTATAAAATGGCGCCCTCAGCTTGGCGATATTTGTCAAAATAAAAAAGGTATGATGTAAATAAATTTTAAGTTTTAGATAAAGTGCCCTCTGGCGGTATTAAAAAAAGTACTTTTGTCTTAAAATTTTAGAATCTGCAAAGCTCAGTTTGTATGCCAAATATCAACTGGATTGGTTAAAAATAACTGCAATATGGCGAAAAAAACCAAAATAAAAATTGAACTTTGACGGCTTGTAACTCGAAAACGAATGACATTTTGAATTTTTTTATGAAGCTCTACCTTTATTTTGTCAAGTAGAATCACCCCCTTAATTTTCTTAATGGATTCTTGAATTAACCTGTATAATAGTCTTGTGTATAAATAGTATATTAC
>JACEGR010006080.1:0-65116 GCA_014170235.1 Listronotus bonariensis | reverse complement strand
CCTTTAGCTCACTAGTGAATTATAGACAATACAAAAATTTTGTTGCTGGTGTTGACAATGACAAGTAACAAATAATGGATGACGTTTTCAAATTATTTTCGATATTAAAAACGATTTATACGAAAGTGTTGGATAAAATTTTGTATTAGACACGTGAGTTATTACATATAAGTCACTTAAGAAATTACCTCTCTCGCCCTTCGGGCTCGAGAGTTAAACTTTTCTTGCGTGACTTATATGTAATATAACCTCACTTATCTAATAAATAACTATTATCCAACACTTACATATAATATCTACATAATTGATCAGATTTTGAGGATATAAAGTGTACTATAAGTCACTAGTGAGCTAAAGTACCTCTTTAGCTCACTAGTGACTTATACTAATTCTTTATTACTTCCAACATTTCACAATTAAAAAAATAACATAAAACAACTAATATATTATACTACAATTTATTCGTGTTTATATTAACAGTAATTGTTATATTAGATTTATCTTGGACAACGTTACATTGTGCGGAGTGTTCTTCAGGAAGTCTTTCAGCACTAGTACTTGCCTTGGTGCGCTCTTCACCCTGTATTCGTCTTGCAATCTCAAACTTGTTAGAGATGCAATCTTCTAAATATCCTTCTGCCACGGTAGAAGACTTCCACCCGCCATGGCGTTTAAGGTTGGTGATATCGGCCCCAGCGTTGACTAGAAGTGTCGCTGAAGAACGCCGCATGCTAGGACCACTATATAAGATTTCATCAGGTAGTTCAAATAATGAGCAACTACTCTCGGAATTTTCGAAACCATACCTCCCTATATCCACGTTCTTATATACTTTTAAGGTCGTTTTTATCATTGAATACTTGGTCCACATTGATGAGGGAGCAACTTTTTCGATAAAAACAGAAAGTAAGCCATAATAACATCTTCATTTATAGTACCAACTCCTCGCCTTTTCCTCCATGCTTCAAAATCTTCAAATTCTTTATTGTACGTTAGTTTTGACTTCTCTGGAATTAAACTGCATGTCGCTACCGCAGCTTCTTCCAAAATTTCCGCAGGAACTTCACAATTTTCCATTTCGCAAAGCATTTTTATGTTTGTCTACAAAGTTGTTTACTAAACAAACCCGTAGTTACCAACAAAATGCATTACAACCAAACAAGCTTGCTTTCCAAAAATACAAAATTTTGTTGCTGGTGTTGACAATGACAAGTAACAAATAATGGATGACGTTTTCAAATTATTTTCGATATTAAAAACGATTTATACGAAAGTGTTGGATAAAATTTTGTATTAGACACGTGAGTTATTACATATAAGTCACTTAAGAAAATTACCTCTCGCCCTTCGGGCTCGAGAGTTAAACTTTTCTTGCGTGACTTATATGTAATATAACTCACTTATCTAATAAATAACTATTTTTTTAAATATTGGTAATAGTTCTAATAAAAATAAGGTTACATTAAAACATCTCTTTTGATCTTTGCAATGTAGTAAAAAATATATTCCTTTTAAATAAAACTATTTAAAGAATCAACAAATTCACTCATAATTAAATACTCATTTTATCAGATGACACATAGGTAATTATAATATTATAGTGGGAACAAAAACATTATGGGCTTTAATTATTGAGAATTACACACAGTCTGGACATACTTGCTTTGCACACTGAAGACATACATGTTATGCATGTAAAGCATAACATGTGTGTTTAGATTTCCCTTTAAATCTTCAAAGGTCATGCCTTCTTTTGTTAGACTCTTCCTCGTCAACTTCTGGATGATCAAGTATCGGCATTTGCTTACCCACTGTACGTGCCATCCTGTAAAGTAGCTCACATGGCAATCTTTCGTTTAACGCACGCCTTTTAATGGGGGTAGCAGTAAACTACGAGCTAAGTCTTTAACAAAACTTTCCCTTTTGGCAGTCTTTTTCATGATGTCTGTCATAAGGCAAGTGACTATTGACGGTACTGATATCTACCATGCGCTAAAAAAGCCATTTGCCAACGACGAGTCCTTCGACTTGAAATATAAATGAGAAATTTTTTTGTCTATTATTATGTATGGGGCAAAATTCTGAGTCGGATGCTCGTGAAACTCCGGTGTAAAGGTGTCATCAATATCTTTGGTCTCTGAACCCCTAAAATCCTCACGATTCTATCCACGAACGTCACTGCGGACTCAAAATCGTTCCCTGGCACTACAGTCCTATTTTTTGCTACACTGGTGTTATTATTACCGAGTGACTGATATTTTCTCGCGGACGAAGTACTGGGATCCATATTTGAAAAATATTTTAATTTACTGCAAAAAGATAACTAAACTACACTGAACCACATTATTAACGCACAATCTAAAATTTACCATAGTTTTGTAGTTATATATTTTTCGAACCTATAGTCTGATTAAAATAAATAAAATTTGTATTAAAGGCTTACCTTCTAAAAAGTTTATTAGGATCCTAATTTTCGTTAAAAGCTACATTTTTCTAATATACGGGATGTATTAAGAACTATATGCTTTTTCTCACAATTTCGGAACTCCCTGTAGGCATTACTAGCAATTGTTACATACCGCAATTAACATCAGACTTTATTTAGCCTCATGTCTTCTCTACATTTTCGTTTTTCATTTTTTGTTCTATCCTTGATATTTAATGAAATATGCCATTTTATAACTTAACATGTTTTCATTAATAAATTACTTTATTTATCGACAGTGTTGACTGTAGGTAAATGTCAACTGCCAAAGTGTAGTTCTTTAAACAGCGAGAGGTACATCATGATGTTTTTTTATCCGAGTACGTTGTTCCTTACGTAGCACATATTGTCAACGAATATTTAAACGTGGTAAATATTGAAACAATGAATTGGCCTCCACATATATCCTGGGTAAAATACTACGACAACAGCAGCCCTCTCCAGTTTCTCTTAATGAGTTAGAAACAATGGTTGTTGACCTTTGGAATCAGATTGATCAACAAAAATTGAAAATTTTATTTCCAGTATGCCCCGCCGATGTGAAGCTGTAGTTAGAAGTAAGGGTGACAACATACGCTATTAATTCTTTTTAATTGTGTTGATTTAATAATTAATTTATCCTTATAAAAATGTATTTTAAATAAAGTTAATAAAAATATGATAACTTACAAAACGGTATATTTTATTAACTAAAAAAGATACAACAATAAATTAAAAACGCAAACGTAAGGGAAACCCGAGGCCAAGTCTGATGTTAACTGCGATATGTTACTATTGCTAGTAATTCTCACAGGGTGTTGTAAATTTTTGTAGAAAAACATACAGTTTTTAATACACCATATATAATATAAAAATTTAACTTTAAACAAACATTGGGATCATAATAAAATTCTTAGAAAGTAAGCCTTGAAAAATAAGTCTTAGTTAAATCGAAGGTTTGAAAAATATATAATAATAAAAATGGGCCAATTTTTAAATTGTGCGTTAATATTGTGGTTCAGTGTATTTACAAAAAAGTTACCTAACTCAGTATTTACGTAACTTTTGTAAGGCCCATTTAACAATTTTATTTTGAGATTCTCCTACCTCAGTAGTTAAAGGTTAAAGCTCCTTGAGTAATGAGTATAAAAAGTAATTAAAGTGTCAATGTTTTCTACTTTTAAATTTTTAATAAATATATTAAGCAAAAATCTTTTATTTGTTTTTTAATTCATTTTTTTTCACCCTTTCAGGGTCATCCCACCCAGGTCCGACGACCGCCCCCTAGGTGGTGCACTGCAGCCTGAAGGCTTATTGTACCTTGACCCCTACTCCTTCCCATTCACACACCATTCATAACCAAAATAAATTTTTAACACCCTGTATTTTCGAAATCATCCACTTTTAGACCAAGGTACGTTGGTTTAGATTGTCACATTTTAGCCTCAGGAATCTGTGGTATCTTTTTTCTACACCTTTTAGAGACACCCTGTATTAACTTTTTTTATGAAATCAGCCCATAAGCTTTTAAATTTTTACCGCAACCCTGTATATTTTTGTATATTGACTCATTTTTTAATTACCCTGTATAATATTATTACATTATTGGTTTTTGACCTGAAATCCCCATCTCTTAACGCACTGTGCGGCTACTGTGATTAAAATGATTAAAAATAAAGCTTTGCAATTATATGAAAAAAACGGTAAAATAAATACAATAATGGAGTTTTAAGAGGTAAATATAAAATATTGAGTGCCAATTTAGCGGAAAAGCTGGGGAATATGGAGAATTTAGGTTACTTTTCTAGTCAAGTTTGATGATGGATATCTCGAGAACAAAACGTTGGCGCCTAAAAATTATTTTAGATTCTTAATCAGTGCCCCAAAAATCTCCGTATACCAAAAATCGGCATAAAGTCCGATAAGTAAACAATTACATCGCTGATTTTAATTAAATTTGGTATACGGGGGTTCGTTGGGGCGCTGATCACAAATCTGAAAGAATTTTATTTCGAACAGGTTTCGTTTTCGAGATATTCATCATCAATCTTGAATAGAAAACTAACCTCAATTCACTATTTTCTCTCTTCTTATGCAATTCTTGAGTTTTCCGCTAAATTGGCACCTAATATTTAATATTCACCCTTTAAAAACCAATTATTTCATTTATTTTATCAATTTTTTTCATAAAATTGCAAAGCTTCACTTTCAATCATTTCAATCACAGTGGCCATGGCGCCGCACAGTGCGTTAAGAGATAGGGATTTCGGGACAAAAATCGTATCAGTCTCAGTGTCGTATTAAGCGCTATAGGCTGACTAGGCTACAGCCCGGGGCGGCGTGAAAGGTAGGCCCCTATTCCCTATCTCTTCGCACTGTGTGGCTACTGTAATTGAAATTATTGAAAGTGAAGCTTTGCAATTTATGGAAAAAATGGGTAAAATAAATGAAAAAATTGGAATTTAAAACATACATATCAAATATTAAGTGCCAATTTAGCGTAAAACTGAAGAATTGCGTACAAAAGAAGGGGTAACGTTGTAAGTTTAGGTTGGTTTTTTATTTAAGATCGATGATGAATATCTCGGAAACGAAACGTGTCCGAAAAAAAGTATATCAGATTCGTGATCAGCGCCCAAAAAAACCCCGTATATCGAAAACTCGTTTTTCCATTAACAAAAAAAAGACGATAGTGCCCTCTTTCCATTAGGCCACGACACCACCAACATGTGTTTGCCAAAAAAGTTTAAGAAGCAAAAACTTGCATTTAATTTCGAACTAAAAATTTTATATTTAAATATCCTTATTTATTAATTAAAACCAAAAAAAAAGGATATATTATATCTAAATTTTAGCCGATCTCGATATCCTTTCCCATTTAAAAGTTAGGAAGGAGGGAGGGAGGGGGAAGGAGAAGTTTGAAAAAACTCACAAAACTGTATACTGTTTTTAGAATGTCAAACTGACAAAATATTAGAAATTTATTGTCAATTAAATGTCAATCGTTTTAAAAAATTCAAAGTTCATATCATTTCATTTTGCCCATCAGCTTATGCCAAAATTTTGGTAGTTTTTCATAAGAAAAATGAATATAAGGGAATACAAGGTACATTTCAAATAGTCATGGAAAATTCATCTGACTGGAAAACTAAAGGCGAATGTGCTGTGTGTGGTCGTGTATCAGAACGTTATCCGGTGTATTATTGCGCTCAGAAACACCAGTATTGCCAGAATTGTTTTAAAGATCTGAAATTTGTTTCCAAAGGTAAAGTAATTTTATAGAGATAAAGTAAATTAATAAAATCTTTTTTTTCTGTCGTTAACCTTTAGTTATTCAGTGGTCTTTGTTTTGGTTAGTTCTTTCTTTCCAGATAGATTTTTGGCGTGTACCCAAAAAGACCATTGACTAAACGAATCCGCCTAACCAATATAGAGCATATCTTCGATTTAATCTTTAGTTATTAAACTTGTGTTTATTTTTTATGTGGCTTATTTGTTTTTAAATTTTGATTTAGGTCTTTTTATGTTAAAAAAATATTATATTATTTTTGGTGTTTCTTTAATAAATTAAAAAGAAGATCTTTTTTGTGTTGTGATATACTAATGCTACACCTAACATTATATTTTTTGCGACTTCATTTAAGAATGTACATGGGTCTTTTCATTTAAAGTGTCCCATTAGCTAGTAAAAAATTAAATTTTTAATTTTTTTACCTCGACTAAAATATAATAAGATGACTTAAATAGTGCTTTACCACTTTAGGATAAAAGTAGTTCATTTTTTCTCTTGTGTGATATTTTATTAATTTTAGGCTGTCAGGTTCGCCAATTTTGTAATGATATTGTAAAAATAATAGGTACATGTTCAGCTTAGTAGCATAAAATAAAAAAGCAAACCTCCTTATACCTTTGAAAAAGCAAAAATTTAGATTAACCAGAACTAAACAAAAGTGACGTTATACGACCAACTTGAGTTTTAATGGGCCCCTTATTTTATCTTAAAAAAATATACAGTATGTCACAAAATTTGATCGTTTACGAGAGATAGGATGTTAAAATTTTAACATTATTTTTGTTATTTTTACATATCTTTTAATTTTGGATTTTTTCTATGAAGTTCGGTTTAAATCGTTTTGCAGGGTGAGAAATCGAAAACTGATCGTGTTTTTATTCTAAAATGTATAGGAGACTTTTTCAGTCCTTTACTTTTAACCACAGTGCTATTTTAAGGATTTTTTTCTATTATCAATTTTACAGATACCTGATATACCACTAAAAAAATAATTTCTGATGATTGCATTTTAGGTTTAAGACTATGCATTTTTGTTTAAGAATAACTGTTTTTCGTAAAATAAAAATTAAAAATTTTCCATATGGTAAGAACTTAAGTAGATACACCGTATAACATTAACAACAAAAATTAATTAAAAATCAAAAACATTTAAACCAACAAATTTTTCCAAATTAAGTGTTTTTTAAAAATTTCCCATATTTATTGGTTGCGCTAGAGATATGAAATTGGGTAAATTTTATTTGGTTTTTCAAAAACTAGCTAAATACAAAAATAGTTTAGGAGCTCAAAACGATTTATTTTTATTTGCTTAATCCAAATAAAATATAAAACGTTCACAAAAGTTAGTTGGGTTCATTCTTTGGTCAGAAATATTCGTTGAGGTACCGCTCGAGACGCCACTAGATTAAGGTAAATGTCATCCCAATAAGCCTTTTATATCTACAAAATTGCAAATTGCAAATTGCAAATTTGATTGAAATCGGATGAAAGATATAAAAGATATTACAAAAAATATATATTTAAAAAGTTTAACACCATGTATCTGAAAAACAATGCATTTCCGGACCTATGTTTATACAGTGTGTCTACTTAAGTTGGCATAACGGCACCATAGGGAAAACTTTTTTATTTTATTAAAATTATGAAAAAAAATATAAAAGGTTCTGCATGGTCTAAAACCTAAAATTAACGAAAAATATACAAGGTTTCTCAAAAATATAAATTTTGCTTAAGAGGAATGTAACGGTATTTTTGAGAATATTAAATATTGTTATTAAGAAAAATGTTTAGTATTAAAAATAAGTTTTAATAGTAGGGGAGCCCACGATGCTAAATTGTAATTTACTAGAGATTCATAAAGACCTGTTGGGTTGCTAAGCTTAGATGATAAGGAGAAAAAATGTTATATAATGTTTACCTTTTCATCGGTGGAGGAAGCAGATATAGATTTTTAAATATGTCAAAAAATACTCTTATTATTTCGTCTTGTAAAAATCATTCGGATCATATCGGATTATATATTTTTTATTCTCCTTAAATTATTTTCTTTAAAGTAAAAAAATAATAATAATAAAAATGGTTACCCTCAAGAATGTCAAAATGACGTTTTCTAACAACTTTGTAGCCCTTTGCTTTCTTTATGTCTTTTTCAAATTGTCAGATTAGTGGAATATACACTGTTTAGCATGAAATTAACTCAGCCTTTATTAATCTGACGCGCTTGAAAATGTCTGATGGATTTACAGTGTGGCCCATTAAGTGTGCAACAAATAGAAAACTTTTTATTTGCGATTTGTAAGAAAATTTTATTCTTCATAAAAGTTGGTGCATGGTCCGAAACTGTATTAGCGGTAGTTGGTTTTAATAAAAGTTAAATGATATACAGAGTAGTATAAAAAAGCAAAAACTGCTTAGGAGTAAAGTACCCTTATTTTTTAAAAATACAACAAAATGTTAAATAAAAAATTTATTTAGAATCAAAAGTTATGCCTAAATACCAAGTCATGGCCTCCTAATCAAATTTTTAAAAATTTTTGGAAAATTTTGAATTAACCCTGTATGTTACAGATTTTTATTATTCTGTTTTAATATTTCTTTAAAGCAGTTCCAACAAACTAATTTTTAAACAAATTTTATCAAATCGAAGCGAATTTGTAAAATTGAACTTCATTTATATTTGCTAACTGCTAACTTCAAGTTTGTTGCAAGCATATTTAATAGGGCCCTAAAATCATACAAATATGCTTTTTATTAAGGCAAATATACCAAAAAATGCATATATATATAAATTCCCTATTTACCTTGTAAATTTTTTGTTTTAAATTTTTATGAAAGTGTAGAACAGATAACTTAAAATTAAAAATAAATGAATAAAAACTTGAATAGAAGGCCATGACTTGTTATTTGGGCATAACTTTTAATTATAAATGAGTTTTCTATTTAATGTTTCTTTGTATTTTCAGAAATAAGGTTATTTAACTCTTTGGCAGTTTTTAATCTTTATGACCTAACTTGCAATGTATACCATAGAACTTTTATTAAAACTAACTACTGCTTATAAAGTTTAAGACCATGCACTACTTTTATCCAGAATAAAATTTTCTGACAAATTGCAAACCAAAAAGTTTTCCATTTTTTGCCGACTTATAATGGACCACAATGTATATTTTTGTTTTTTACGATCGGCCCTGTATACGGGGCTCATATTTGGTAGTGGAACTTAACCGAGTACAAGGTATCCTCCGGTATATTAAACTGACGCGCTTTAGTAAATCCCGAAATCCCCTCTTGGGCTCACCTATCATAAATATGCAAACTTGTTCTTTTGCAAGAAAAAACTTATTTTTTTTAAATTTTTGTCAATAACGGTAAAAATTTAGGTTTGAAGATTAGTGCATACTTATATGGAAATGTAATATGTTAATTAAGCATGTTAAAACAGCAAAAAGTCACAGAAATACTTGTTATTGCAGAAAAAAACCCAAAAGAGTTTTTCTTTAATAATAACCATAGAGAATCTATAAAAGTTATTTTTATTCCCATACATCTTTTCTTTGCAAACATTTTTGATATTGTAAAAAATAAAGGTACTTTCCTCTTAAGCAAAATTATTATTTATTTCTTTCAGATACCTCTTATATCACTAAAAAAATATTATCTGATGATTGTATTTTCCATTTTAGACCATTCAGAACTTTTTATACAAAATATTTTTTTCGTCAATTACTAATTTAAAAAATCATATTGTGCGAACTTAAGAAAAAAATTATGACATTATAAAGTAAAAAAAATAAGTTTTAATTAATCACAACAGGCTAGAATTCTAAAAGTTACCACTTTTCCATTAGTTTAGTTTATTTAATCAGATGTTAATGTCAACTTAAAAAAGAGATGTAAACTTTTCATTTATTTTTTTAATCGGAGGTTCATAATTTTTATCATATTACTCTAATTTTAGGTAATGAAAGTCAATTAACTTGTGTAGTATGTAAAGTTACTGGAAAGTTTATGGAGGGCCGTGTAAATCCAGAATGTTTAAATAAGTTGAAATTAAAACCGGGTATAGGACGGCCATATAGATATAACGTCAATACTATGCTGGGCACATGCTATAATTATTCAAAAACTACCAAGATTTTTGTACTCCTTCTACTTCAGTCATAAATGAGGATGAGGAAAAAATGTTTGAAAGTCTTATAGGAATGACCAAGGAAAAATTCTATGAATGCCAGGCTATGTATAAGCAAGAACCAAACATTGAACATACTATTAATAAAAACACCAACAAAAATCCTTTGTTCACTGCAAAGTCGAAATTTCACTTACCTTCATATTCAAAAAGACCATTTAAATGTCCTCACAAGCCATGCTACAAAACTGTCGCTCTAGCACAATTTGTCAATCACTTTAAATCTGAACATAAAGATGTTCAAATGTGTTCAGTAGAAAGAGGAAAAGAATTATTATTATCTTGTGACATATCAGTAGTTGAACATGATTTTCACTTTTGTCTAGCCATGATTACAATATATGAAATTAATCGCATCGATTTTTTAAGAGCTGGGAGTTCGGAAAGTGTTGTAAGAACGTGTAATAAATTTTGTCAAAAAATACCTATAAGTACTTTTTGGCTAATGGTGACTGGTTCAACCGAGAAAAAGAATAATTCTGCGTACTGTCTGTTTTGGCTATTTACTAATTCAGAGGAAAGTCATAAGTGTACCATAGAACTGGCATCTAAAAATGATTCCGTGTCTTTATCAACGTTTTGTGGAATATCGACTGCTTTTGATAAGGAATTTTCAAATGTTAAGAAGAGGTTACAATGCCTTATAGTAACAAAATCATCGCTAATATCACTTTTAAAAGAAGGCGCTTTAGTAAATTTAAGAGTAATTGTACACTAATTTATGAACTTATTAAAATATTGCTAAGCAATTTACTATGTTTTAATGACACCATATTAGGATAGAATCGCTCTTATCGTACTTGTTTATAAAACGAACCTTTATATTTTTTACTTCCAGAAAAAAAATGGTTAAACAAATTTAATATCAAGAAAAGTCGTGTAAAATAAAGGGTTTACCAATAAGAGCGTCAGAACTTTAAAATGACACAAAGTAATAACTATTTAGTTTTAAAAATAATATTGTTCTTCTACTTTTTCCAGTTGGATGGATTCTTGTGACCCAATTTTTTATTACTTTTTTAATCATATCACCCGGTAAATTTGTAATGGTGAGTGTGCTTGAAGTCACGAAGCGTTCGTGGCCTAATGTCGTAGACCTGAGATTTAAGGTAGCCCCACAGAAAATAATCTCAATCAAGGATGAGAAATTGCATGACCTTGGCGGCCAATTCACATTACCATTTTTCGAAATAACCCGAATTTCGATGATAACATTTAATAATTTTTACTCGTTGTGGAATCGTGTATTTCTCCATAATAATTTGCCAAACACTACTGAGCACAACTATGGTGCTTGGTGACATAATTCTAACAAATGTTGCCACAGTAACATTTTAAAGTTCTGACATTCTTATAAGTAAACCCTTTAGATCACCGGTACTGCGACCTCATGTTACCTGTCACCACTTAGACTTCACATGACTTTTAAGTTACGAGCTGTCATATGTAGGATACTTAAGAGAAGGCTCTCTTTTGACGAGGTTTAGCGGTTTTAGAGATAATTAAGTGCTCCTGTACTTTTTACCAAAAATGTGGTTCTGCCATATTTCAGCAGCTAATAAAGACGAATTTTTTAAAAGTATAAAAACTACTAAATTTGCACCATGCAGTACCATTACAGCAATAATAACAAGTCCTTTTATAAAAAAACAAAATAAAATACGCATAGCACAACAATGAAAAAGTTCTCATCGTTTCCGACAGTACTGTTCCGCTATTTGTTTTTACATGCTTAACCCTTAACCACATAGGTGCCATTTCCGGAACGTAACCACAGACTACCGGTCATTTTGATTGGCTGTCTTTTTTACCATACGTGGAGAACAAGATTTTTTTAAATTATTTATGTATACGGATTAGTTTTAAATATTTTTTATTTGCATTTAATACACTATTAAGTAGGTAAAGGGTTTTCTATTTTCAGCGCTTTATCTTTGAATGAAAATTAAAAAAAATATGAAAATTATATTGCAATGGCTGTATTTTTATTATAAAGCATATTTGATAACATTAGGGTTTAAAAATTATATCAGCCAAATGACCGCCGCGGTTTCGCGGAGTCATTCGAATCCTAGATATCCAATTTTTGATGATATTCTGACACAAATTTGCTTAATTTGCCCAATCTCACCAATGTTGCAAGTTTTATTTATCTTTTGTAAGGACTGATAAAATAACACAAGTGATAGTTTGCTGATAAGTGATATTGCATAGGATAAATACTGTACAGGACCGGACTCTGAACTTTAAGTGTAGTTTTAAGTTATTATAATTTTTTGGCATTATGGATCCTCCAGAACCACCGGATAAAAGTAGCATCTTTAGGCCGTCAAAAACTATGATCAGGACACCACCAAGAGACAACAGAGAACATGTTCATAAAAGACCAAGAAGCCAGTCAGCTTCCTCAGCAAAAGCGGACAAACGGGAACTAAATAACCAACAAGAGAATTCAAATAAGGAAAACGAAGCAGCAGATTTTAAAAAGGAGAATAATATGACAAAAAAAGTAGAACTATACCAAAACAATGCAGTGGGTGATTTAATGATAGAAACGGTACTTGAGGCTTTAGATAAAATTCATGATGCTACAAATCGAGAATTATTTGGAGAACCAGCTTTTACCTTGAATGATCAAAGAAGTATCATAGAAGCAACTCGGATTATTCAAAAATAGCTAACCAGAATGGTGTATCGAATGGGGCAGTCTGGAAAAAGAAAATTCCGAACTTAAGCATAAATTAAATGATGTGAAGGTACAACCACGACAGGAAATGACATATGCAAAAATAACTGAAAAATCTTTACAATCTGTGCCAATTAGAAATGTTATTACCAATAAGCCCTGGACCACACCCCTAATGGAACACGAAAACTAGAAACTATCATTAGGAAAACAAATAACGCAGACCCTAAAACAACTATGGAGGAACTTAAAAAAGTGTGAAAGACAAAGATATAGATGGGGGATTTAAAAACATAATTTCTCTTAAAAGTGGAGCAGTAATAGTTCAAAGTCATAGTAAAAGTCAACAAGATAAACTAAAACAAGCACTTGGTAGTAAGGAAGACATCACAATTAAAGAATCAGTCTATAGGAAATTCCGTGGATATCCTAGAAGATTTTTTAACTAGCTATAGTGATTGTAAAGTACTATGTGTAACTGAACATTGGAAGACAAAGACACAGTTGGAAAACTATGGAATAGACGGTTTTAATCTTGTAACTAGCTTTTGTAGACAACAAGAAAATAGACACGGTGGCAGTGCAATTTATGTAAGACCAGAATTACAGTGTAAAACAAGAGGTGACATTAATGCTATTAGTGTAGAGAATATATTTGAATGTTGTGGCTGTCAAATAAAAATAAGCAATACAACTTTTATTTTTGTGTCTCTGTATCGACCTCCCAATGGGGACTTTAAAGTTTTTTAGATAAAATGGAAGAACTGCTACATCTATGTTCAGATAAGTACATTTTAATTTTAGCTGGAGATTTTAACATAGATTTTAAGTCTAAGGCCAGAAACACTTTGGTCTGTGGCAAACAAGTTTAATAATTTTTTTGTAAATGCTGCTCCAGATTTGCTTGACAATCTGCAGCACATACCTTTCAGTTCAAACATAGAGTATGATGCAAAGTCACTAAAAATGCGTCTAACAGACGACGAGGAAATTCTGGAAATAGCTAATAAACTTAAAAACAAACAAAGCAGTGGACATGATAAAATATCGTCAAATCTTTTAAAACATGTCATAACACAAATTACACAACCCCTTTGTCACATATTTAATAATTCCCTAAAATTTGGCATCTTTCCAGATGATCTCAAGAATGCACTTGTTGTGCCAGTTTTTAAAAAAGGAGATAAGTCAAAAATTGATAATTATAGACCCATTAGCTTATTGTCTTCGTTTTCTAATGGAGTTTATTGTTTTAAATAATCAGCTAAGTTCTATCCAACATGGATATATAAGCGGTAGGTCTACGGTGACTGCGGTATTTCAATTTGTACAGTACATTGTCAATTCTTTAGAAGAGGGAAAGGTTCCTCTAGGGCTGTTTCTAGATTTATCTAAGGCTTATGATACTTTGAAATTTAAAATATTGTTAGAAAAATTAAATTGTTATGGAGTAAGAGGAACACCCTTGGAATTAATTAGATCTTACCTGTCTGGCAGAAAACAACAGGTATTAATACGAAATGAAAACCACAAATATTTATCCGATAAAATCGCAATTCAGGTTGGAGTACCGCAGGGCAGTGTCTTGGGACCTATTCTTTTTATAATATAATAAAATAATATCAAAGAAATATCTAAAGGTTATGAAAATTTCTGTCAATTAACAAACTATGCAGATGATACAAGTATTTTAGTGCACGATAGCAGTATGCTGAATGTTGAAATGAAAACAAAAAGTATAATGCTGCAGGCAGGCAACTGGTTTACAAAAAACAAACTTATTATAAATAGTAGCAAAACAAATGCCATTGTTTTTAAAACAAATAGGTCAAGAATACATGAACCAATTAAAATAGAACTAAAAGATGATTCTCTGGCTTTGATGGGAAAGACAAAATTTTTGGGTGTGGTAATAGACGATATTCTTTCATGGAAGCATCACGTTGAGCACGTCAAAGAGAAATTAAACTCAGTTTGCTACAGCCTTCGAGTCTTAGCCAAATACACAGACGTTCGAACGAAAAGAGTGATTTATCATGCAAATTTTGAAAGTAACATTCGATATTGCATAATCTTGTATGGAAATTGCAGAGACATAGACAGATTGTTTATCTGCCAAAAAAGAGTAATAAGGCTTATGTTTGGGATGCATTTTAGAGAGTCGTGCAGAGGTAAATTCAGGGAAAATGGACTTTTGACTGTGACTGCAATTTTCATACAGGAATGTATATTATTTTTGTATAAGAACCGAAACTTATTCCAGAGCAGCTCCTTACCAAATGTATATTCGTCCAGAAGTATTAACTATATCTATCCTAGACATAGATTAACAATGACTGAAAATGCGGCATATTATAATTGTATAAAATTGTTTAATCATTTGCCTATGAACATAAAGACAATTGACAATATTAATATGTTAAAAAAAACTGTTTAATTTGTTAGTAACTATTGAACCCTATATACTGTTGCTGAATATTTTGAATATGTCAGAAATTTGTAGATATAAGAACATTGTTATTTTTTGTTGACGTTATTTCCTTTTATGTTCTAACCTTACGGTGGATCATACTTTTGAAATAAAGATTGTTTATTATTATTATTATTATTATTATTACACGAGATTTGATGTATCCTCACAAGAAGAAACGCAACGGAGTTAAATCGCAGGATCTATGTGAGAATACCATAAGTTAAACGCAGTGCACGGAACGTTTGGCGAACTGAACACTGATTTGGATAATGTTTTAACGATTTCTACGCGTTGTTAAATCGTGTAGCGTGCCATAGTAAAATGTCACTACTGACTGAGTACTTCGCCGAAATTTAATGGCTGTATCATCCTAGCCTTGGTCATGCTCTGTTGTCAAACATCAAACGTTAAAAATGGAAAATTATTTATTTTTTGTTAAAACAAAAGTAGATATTGTTTTTTTTTTCATGTTTTTGTCATATGCACTAATAAACATTTACAGACATGAAAGGAAAATTACAGCACGCGGTTTTTAATAACAGAAAGAAAAAAATAGAGAATTTTAAACAAAAAAATTATTAAAAATATGGTTTATAAGAGTTTTAGTGCTTGTATGTTGTAGAGTGTAATCTTAGAAACTAAAGAGCCCCTTTGATATTTGTAGCGACTTTTATCATTTTAGAAGTTGCCATCGGAAAATATTTTATATTTTTTATTATCATCCCTATTTTCTTTGTCTTATTCGTTGACCTCCATCTCTGAGGCAGTGTCATTATCCGATGGTATATAGTCGACATCTTATTCGATAGTGCTACAATCAGAATCCACTTTTTTGCCCTTTTTGGCAAAGTATCCTCATGAAGGATTACCTTTATTAAAATTATTTAATATTTTCCTCGTTTTGTGGGACCCAGATTACAGTCCATACGCAATTTTTAAATGTAACGACTCCAGAAATAAGAAAAATTGTATATATTTTAAAATTGAAATGTAAACCTACCGGTAACTACCGGTAAATTTGACCGGTGTCGTACTTTAAACCTCAATATTTTGCTTGCTTTAAAGCCGGCTGTCCATGAGAGCGTTTTCCGCTCGCGGATGATAAATTCAGCGTTGTGATTGGTTAGTGCAAATTTAAAATGCTTTTTCCGCCAATCACAACGTTGAATTATCATCCGCGACCGGAAAACCGCTCTCATGGACAGCAGGCTTAAGACATGCACTTTTCACGACTTTGATAATGGCATAAAACTATGTGCCAGAAAGGTACATAGACTCTGTGGTTAAGGGTTAAAGCATTCCAGATACCAAATTTGGTAAATACTGATTTAGCGGTTGTAACGAAATTTGGAAGCTGCGGTACTTTTGACCGGTATATGTACTAATATAATAGTTATTGTGTCTTTGGGTGGGTAGGTTTTTGTATGTTTTTGGAAATGTTGTAATGAAATTTGCACAAATCGTGTCGTCTTTTTCAATACTTGGCAGGTGCTATTAAGCTAATTTTTTAATAAAAAGCAAATTACTTAATAAAACTTTTTAATATCTAAAAATAATTTGGAAAAAACAAATACAGTATCATCATAATATAAACTTCTATTTTAAATATTATCGATAATTAATCTAAAATAAAAATAACTTATAATAACTAGTCATATTCGAATAAGTCCTGTAGTTAGTTCATGAAAAATATAAAATAAATCATTGCTAAGATTTTCATTTCGTACATTTCATGAACGTTTTAAAACCCTTATACCGTATTTCCCTGGAATTAAATGAAAGGTACTACGTCCAGTAAACGCTTTCACTTTTATGTAACTTTCCTTAGAAAACTAAAACTTCATAGAAGTTTGCCCCATAAAATATTTTTAACGTTTTATTTAGTTCATATTTTACCAATTGTTAAAACAGTTTCATAGTAGGGCTTGTTTTATCGTATACAAATATATATATAGCTGCTACACCACAATTGTTTACGTACAATTTTCGACCACGATATCAGACGGTGTTCCTCTAAGCTCATGATTTAATGTTTTTAAGAGAGGATGTTTTCCACAACCACATTTATTTCTAAAGTCATCCAAATCTAAGGCCCATATCATTCCACCTCCTAGTCCTAATGATTTAACCAGTTGAGACTGAAAAAAAAAAAGAAAAATAACTTTTCATATGTAAAAAATAGAAAAAATACTGGGAGTTAACAAGGTCAATAAAAGACGTGTACATAATAGATTTTCTTACTTGCTCTAAGAGATAATTTAAAATATTTTTTAGGTATCAGAAGTTTGATAAATTTTATACGGTTTAGGAATTTAAATTTTTTAAAAATGGGTTACTTTATTTTATGCCAAAAACGGTACCTACTTATTTAATTTAAACGTTCATATTTAGGGTTACTAAGTGCTCAAAATATTGCTTACCTTTCTCTTTATGTCGGATATGTCATCATAAGACACCCACTGATTACCCATGTGCGCATATGGTCCTATACGACCCAACTGATCGCGTTTGACGTTCCAACTTTTACTTTTTACTCTTTCGCAGATCTAAAAAAATAAAACAGGTTATACAGTGTTTCCTAATTGCGGTAAGGAAATTAAAGGGCGTATTCCTGAACCAATTCTATAAAAAAAGTTTATATAATATAGGTCCGAAAATGCTTTCTTTATAAGATACAGGGTGTTAAACTTTTAATAGGAAATCTGGTTTTTAATAATACCTTAAATATGCCTTGTTCGATTTTAATACATTTTAACTGTGGTACTTGTTGAAATAGAAAGTTAATTAAGCCCTAAATTATTTTTAATTACTGAGACCAGTGGCGGCGTGGGACGCATCTCGGCTACTACTGACAAAAAATGCACGCCACTAAATTTTTTGCTACTTTTATATTTTTTCGGATAAAACAACTAAAAATAAAACTTTTTTTCCTTAATATTTTTGCGCAGCTAGCTAAGTTTTTCAAAGAAAAAAAGATAAAAAATAAAATCAGCTAAAGTGCATATTCCTGGACCATACAAGAAACATAGGGACATTTTTTTAAAATTAAGCGGTAAAAATTTCTATAAGCAATTATGTAACAACAACAAATTTATATAACGTTTATATCTATCAAATATTAGTAAAAAAGTGTTTTTAAAATTTGTACGTTTTTAGAGGATCCATGTTTATATGGACTTTTTTCATAAAAATGGCTCAGGAATACGACCTTAAATTTTCCTACCGCAGTTAGGAAACACCCTGTATAAACGTAATATTGTTTTTTTTTTTAATTTCGTTCCTATTTGTCAATAACTAAAAGGCTAAATCGCCATTTAAACAAAGGAGGACTGCACTAAAAATTAAATTTATTATTAAAAAGTTAATTTATACTACAATAAAATGTTATTATCTTTTTATTGAGACGTTGGCAACTTTATTAAAAAACTTGGTAAATAGATTTAATAATGCTACTTATTTAAAAGAATTATTTTAAAAGCAGAATTATTTTACCTCATAAAATGCAAGGAATCCTCCAGCTCTTGTAAATTCTCCCGCTTCACCTGGTCCGTAGGATTTTTCATTAAGACCATGTTTGGAGGAATCTGCTAAGCTAAATGATTGACCGTATAATGGCATGCCCATCACTAATTTCTTAGGATCTGCTCCTTTTTCTATCCAGTAGTGTACAGAGAAGTTCTAAAAGGATATTTTATTAACTTTTTGAAATTATGTGTAAAAAGTTGTAATGTAAAATTGTAAAAAAACCTTACAGCTTTTTAAATCGTATTTATTTTTTATCCCTAGTGCTACCTCATCTTAAGCGTTTTTCCTCAGTAACAAGTATGATGATTTATCAATTAAGTTCATACAAAAAGTTTATTATTATACTTACTGCATTAAAATAATCATATGCATCACCAGGATAATAGTATAAAGGTGCAACATGTCCAGTTTGTTTATCCCAGTGTCCATGGAAATCATAGGTCATTATCGCAATCCAGTCAAAGTGTCGACTTAAAATCGGCACGTCATATCCAGCATCGATGACAGCTTTACTAGGCGACACTGCTGTAGATAGCAGAAGTCCTTTGGGTTTAAAGGCAGTGCTTAGCTCCCTTACTAGAGCAGCAAATCCTTGCTTATCGGAATCTGGCCCT
Organism: Listronotus bonariensis; assembly: GCA_014170235.1. Lineage (NCBI taxonomy): Eukaryota > Metazoa > Arthropoda > Insecta > Coleoptera > Curculionidae > Listronotus > Listronotus bonariensis. Next base: position 45,873 of record JACEGR010006080.1, on the reverse strand, counting down.
TTGTTACAATCAACCTACATATTTATATATCAAGTTAAATAAAAGTATGTGGCTACAGTCATGTTATAATATATACATATTAACCATAGTTTTTTTTTAAGTTAAAAATGTATTTAGGTATACATAATTTTTTTAATAATACGCCGCAACAAAAAAACAAGGTCGGTCTTCTATTTTTAAATAATTAGCATTTTTTAAAAAATATTCTTTAAATCAAAAGAATTGTATCAGTTGTAAAAATAATAATACAAAAATTTTTGTTTAGCATTTTACCTATAAAACAAAAGTACTACAACCTGCATGTGAAGCCAGCTAGGCTACTTTAACAGACTTACATTTTTCTGATAATATTTCCGATGTCCATGTGAAAAATATACATATTATTTAGCGTAAACACATCGTATTGGGTGACTAATAGTGCTTGTTTTGTTATTGCATTACTGGCCGATATACCTTTAAACATAGCTGATACGATATGGGATATCTTAATAATATCTTTAAATAAACAAAATAAGAATATAATAATACCTACAACCACAGATAGACAGCGTAAGTCTGGCCAATTCCGCTTCCAATGGCGCAAATTTGGTCTATCGAACGCCGACTGGCTCGCGTAAAGCTTAGTACATATACTTCAAAATGCGATTTGCGAATTGCGAAACGTGTTTTAATTGGTCATATTTAAATGACACTTTCGAAATTAAAAATACCTACGTGTTAAAGCACATTTTTTTATTTGTGGTATTGTCCGGTCTAGTTCTTAACGCCTTAATTAAGGGTTTTATAAAGGAAAGGGAATTTTGCATTGATTAAACTTAACTATAACAGGAGAAGACATCCGAAAAATGTAAGTAAGTTAGTTTAAATAAACCTCTTAAGGAAAAACTATTTTTTAAATTACATAGATATCATAAATATCAGTATGACGTAGGTAAAATGGGTTTTCAGTTTTTCTTAGTTGTCTTTTTTTATTTTATATGTACTAAAGGTACCTTTAAAACTTTGTTAAGATCCTTTATATTAAACATACCTGCCAACATTTTGGATATTCCCAATCTAAATCTAAACCATCAAATCCCCATTTTTCGATGAACTGGATGACATTAGCAATAAATCTGGCTCTTGCTTCAGGACTGTTAACAAGTCTAGAATATTTATCCCCCAATGAGTCATTCCATCCACCAATAGCTATTAAAACCTTGATACCCTTTGATTTGAACGCAACAACTTTCGCATAAAATTCTAAAAATATAATATACTAATTGTAGGCTGTGGGACCATTGCCCATAGGCTATTGGAAACCAATAAATATCATATACCTAAATAAATAATATAATATACAAACTACATGTCTCGACATGTCCTGGATGGTAATAGGATGGGAAAGGTATTTAGGGGTTATTTTTGTATTGTGTTCGTGGTGGCACTACTGCGTTGTCTTAATGTTGTCGTGAAATGCAGTATCTCTCCCAACCCAAAAATAAGTTAAAGAGGATGCCGTAGCACGTTAAATTGAGCTAAAACGCTGTCGTTTTTAATTATTTGTTTTGGAAAAAAGTTGTATATAGAGTAGTTTCTTAAAATGATCCAAAGATTATCGAAAAGTTAATTGATTTTTGGTAATGTTAATAATCAACACATGAAATTTCACAAAATTACAAAACCGTAAAAATAACCAACTTTCCGATAATCTTTGGATCGATGGTTTTCACCGTTTCTAGACCACCCAATTTAGGAGGATTTGGAGGATGATTACCAATTAGACAAATTAGGTATGAGTCACCTTATTTACCATTTATGCAAATTAGATATGAGTCACCTTGTTTACCGTTTAGGCATGAGTCACATGCCCTTTGGGAAGATTATATTCTAAACCACTCAAATTAGGAGGAATTCGGAAGATTGGGAGGAATTTCGGAAGATTGGGAGGAATTTCGGAGGATTTGGAGGATGATGTTTACCAATTTCTTCAACCAAATCTTCTGGTACCCACGGCGCATTTTTATTATCTTCCAGTAAGGACTGCGCAATTGTCAAGGTCACCTTTAGTTGGTGCTTAAACGGAATAGTTAAAGTGTTATACGTTGTTTAAGGTAAATAGGTTAAAATACAAATTGGGTCGAAAATTTAAAAAAATCATTTTTTAATTTTAAGGCGGTTGGTCCTGTCGTAGGTCTAATAACTTCTGGTAATAGGTGAGAGGGTACCATATCTCTTGATACCTACTGCGCATGCCTATCATCCTCCATTAAGGACTGCGCAAGTCTCAAGGTCATCAAAATTAGTACCCAAAGGTGAAATCTAAAAGGCTCTAGGACAAAGATAAGTCATAATTGACACTCATCACTAAGTACCGAATAGCGTAGAAGCCAATAAGATCTTGGACATGCCATTTAAACACATGTAAATTTTGTAGTCAAACATGGACAAAGAAGTAACCTATGGACAATTAAGTATATATTGGACAAAATCTCATAGCGTTTATATGGGAATTTTGTTAAAGATAATGGACTAAGTCTGATATGGACAGGGAAATTTCGGCAAGAAAACAATATATTTATTTTAACGTACATTATTTATTCTACTAATTCTTAAATTACAAGAGACTAATAAGTTTTACAATTGATTCTCTTTGTAATTCAGCTTTTTATTTAGTCCTAACTCTAACAGTTGTTTAATTAATCGTTGCTTTTCAATTTGTTTTTCTTTGTACATTTTCCTGATGGAAAGTCCTTTTTCTGTTTTGTAAAATTCTCTTCGTTTTTCATTAGCTTGTTGCCTTTTTCTAACGCCTTCATCGCCTCTGGCACAACGGCAAGTGGATTTTCATGAAGTTCGTAGGGTGATGTGTATTTTGAAATATCTGAAACTCCATTTGAAGCAATTATTGATATTTCATCTCGAACAGCGCCACATCGTTTTCCTCGTGAATGTAACCAATCTTCGTTAAAACATTTTCTAGAGTAATGAGCATGAGGAGTTCCTTGTAAACCATCGAGATCTCGTCTTAGAGGTTTCTGACCATCTGCACAAGCAATGTATCGTAGTACGCCGATTGCATGATCCAAACACAAGATTTTCTTAAATGTTGTTTTGGAATGAAGTCTTTTCCAAGTCTTTGTAGTCGTTTTTCAATGCTAAGACTGTTTTCCATTCGTAAAGTGAATTAAGGCATGAAAATGCTCATGCGCGGTACTTCCATCATCAGCTACAAGATGACATCGACACAATGAATACCATTTTAGATCAGGCAAACCTATCATTAAACCAAAATCAACTTCGTTTAGTAGTAAATGATACCATTCTTGATTGCATTGCTCGTAATCCTCGGCAACTTTACTTGGAGACAAAGGATTTACTTCGTTGATGTTTAGGAGTGTGTAGAAATCTGTATTAGATACAACAGACATTTTAGGATAGATTTAATGATTTTTAAACTAAGCACAATGTTTCACTTTGAATGTCTACGACAGACTGACCAAGTCTCTCTGGACTTATCTAATATATATGTATTTACAATTATGACGCCTGCGCAAAAGTCTATACATGAACAGCAAAATAAACAGCTGAACAGGGCTGTTTTGGAAATACAGGGCTGTTTTTGGAAATACAGGGGCTGTTTTTGGAAATACAGGGCTGTTTTTGGGAAATACAGGGCTGTTTTTGGAAATACAGGGGCTGTTTTTGGAAATACAGGGCTCATCAGAACCAGGAGGTGGGAGAAATTTCGGAGGGTGAGAGGAGTGCTCGGGCTGGGAGAGGTACCATTTATGCAGGGTAGGTATGGTCATCTTGTTTTCGAGAGTGAGTCATCTTGTTCGGTTATGCAAATTAGGTATGAAGTCACCTTGCGCAATTATGTGGAGGTAGTACCTTGTTTCATTTGTAAATTAATGTGAAGTCACCTTGTTTTCGTTTAGACATGAGTCTGTCCCTGTTAAATCGCCCAAATCCAGGAGGAATTTGGAAGACGGAGTTTCGGGAGCAGAGATTATTGTTTACCCAAGCCATGCAAGTGTGAATAGGGAAATCATATTGATCTGCTTGTTTGCCAGTTGTGTAAATTAGGTATGAGGAGTCACCTTGTTTCCATTTATGCAAATTGTGTGAGTCACCTTGTTTACCATTTTGGTATGAATCACCTTGTTTATACCGTTTGGGAAGATTATATTCAAGTCGCCAGGAAATTCGGAGGAATTTCGGAAGGTGGGAGGAATTCCTGGAGAAATGGGAGGATGATGTTTACCGGCATGCAAGAATTGAGTACTGAGTCACCTTGTTTTACTATTTAGGCATGAGTCATATGCCCTTTGGGAAGATTATATTCTAAATCACCCAAATTGGGAGGAATTTCCGGAGGATTGGGAGGAACATCGGAGAGAGAAATGGGAGGATGATGTTTTACCGTTTATGCAGAATTAGGTATGAGTCATCTTTGTTTATTGTCTGAGATGAGTGCGTGATTGCTTGGAGGTTATAAACGCTTACTCATCGTGTTGTTTTAATTTCAACGATAGTCTTTGTGAATAGGATCTTGGACATGCCATTTAAACACATGTAAATTTTGTAGTCAAACATGGACAAAGAAGTAACCTATGGACAATTAAGTATATATTGGACAAAATCTCATAGCGTTTATATGGGAATTTTGTTAAAGATAATGGACTAAGTCTGATATGGACAGGGAAATTTCGGCAAGAAAACAATATGTTTATTTTAACGTACATTATTTATTCTACTAATTCTTAAATTACAAGAGACTAATAAGTTTTACAATTGATTCTCTTTGTAATTCAGCTTTTTATTTAGTCCTAACTCTAACAGTTGTTTAATTAATCGTTGCTTTTCAATTTGTTTTTCTTTGTACATTTTCCTGATGGAAAGTCCTTTTTCTGTTTTGTAAAATTCTCTTCGTTTTTCATTAGCTTGTTGCCTTTTTCTAACGCCTTCATCGCCTCTGGCACAACGGCAAGTGGATTTTTCATGAAGTTCGTAGGGTGATGTGTATTTTGAAATATCTGAAACTCCATTTGAAGCAATTATTGATATTTCATCTCGAACAGCGCCACATCGTTTTCCTCGTGAATGTAACCAATCTTCGTTAAAACATTTTCTAGAGTAATGAGCATGAGGAGTTCCTTGTAAACCATCGAGATCTCGTCTTAGAGGTTTCTGACCATCTGCACAAGCAATGTATCGTAGTACGCCGATTGCATGATCCAAACACAAGATTTTCTTAAATGTTGTTTTGGAATGAAGTCTTTTTCCAAGTCTTTGTAGTCGTTTTTTCAATGCTAAGACTGTTTTTCCATTCGTAAAGTGAATTAAGGCGTGAAAATGCTCATGCGCGGTACTTCCATCATCAGCTACAAGATGACATCGACACAATGAATACCATTTTAGATCAGGCAAACCTATCATTAAACCAAAATCAACTTCGTTTAGTAGTAAATGATACCATTCTTGATTGCATTGCTCGTAATCCTCGGCAACTTTACTTGGAGACAAAGGATTTACTTCGTTGATGTTTAGGAGTGTGTAGAAATCTGTATTAGATACAACAGACATTTTAGGATAGATTTAATGATTTTTAAACTAAGCACAATGTTTCACTTTGAATGTCTACGACAGACTGACCAAGTCTCTCTGGACTTATCTAATATATATGTATTTACAATTATGACGCCTGCGCAAAAGTCTATACATGAACAGCAAAATAAACAGCTGAACAGGGCTGTTTTTGGAAATACAGGGCTGTTTTTGGAAATACAGAGCTGTTTTTGGAAATACAGGGCTGTTTTTGGAAATACAGGGCTGTTTTTGGAAATACAGGGCTTAAATAAAGCTATTACAGGAATCAATTGTAAAGCTTATTAGTCTCTTGTAATTTAAGAATTAGTAGAATAAATAATGTACGTTAAAATAAACATATTGTTTTCTTGCCGAAATTTCCCCTGTCCATAGCTAGACTTAGTCCATTGTCTTTAACAAAATTCCCATATAAACGCTACGAGATGTTTTTGTCCAATATATACTTAATTGTCCATAGGTTACTTCTTTGTCCATGTTCTGACTACAAAATTTACATGTGTTTAAAATGGCATGTCCAAGATCCTATGCAAATGAGGACGAGTCATAGTTATGAGTCACCTTAGTTACCATTTACGCAAATGAGGTATGATTCACGTTGTTTATCAGTTACTAAAAATAGAATAAGTCAACTTGTTTATCCTGTATGTAAATTAAGCATGAGTCATCTAATTGGCACCTTTAACCTTGAGAGGATGAGTCACCTTGGTTACCATTTACGCAAATGAGGATGAATCATAGGTATAAGTCACCTTGTTTACCAATTATGCAAATTAGTAATGAGTCACCTTGTTTACCGTTTAGGCATGAGTCACATGCCCTTTGGGAAGATTATATTCTAAACCACCCAAATTAGAAGGAATTTCGGAAGATTGGGAGGAATTTCGGAAGATTGGGAGGAATTTCGGAGGATTTGGAGGATGATGTTTACCAATTTCTTCAACCAAATCTTCTGGTACCCACGGCGCATTTCTATTATCTTCCAGTAAGGACTGCGCAATTGTCAAGGTCACCTTTAGTTGGTGCTTAAACGGAATAGTTAAAGTGTTATACGTTGTTTAAGGTAAATAGGTTAAAATACAAATTGGGTCGAAAATTTAAAAAATCATTTTTTAATTTTAAGGCGGTTGGTCCTTTCGTAGGTCTAATAACTTCTGGTAATAGGTGAGAGGGTACCATATCTCTTGATACCTACTGCGCATGCCTATTATCCTCCATTAAGGACTGCGCAAGTCTCAAGGTCATCCAAAATTATTACCCAAAGGTGAAATCTAAAAGGCTCTAGGACAAAGATAAGTCATAATTGACACTCATCACTAAGTACCGAATAGCGTAGAAGCCAATAAGACCTTTAAGGTCCAAGGTTACCTTAGTCTAACCTAACGGAACCCTTAAAATTACCTTAAAAAGTAATTACCTCGAAATTTTTAAAATTTGACGAAGTCATCCAAATTAGGAGGAATTTCGGAAGATTGGGAGGAATTTCGGAGGATTGGGAGGAATATCGGAGAAATGGGAGGATGATGTTTACCATTTATGCAAATTAGGTATGAGTCATCTTGTTTACCAATTATTCAGGCATGAGTCATCTTGTTTACCATTTATGCAAATTAGGTATGAGTCACCTTGTTTACCAATTATGCAAATTAGTAATGAGTCACCTTGTTTACCGTTTAGGCATGAGTCACCTAGTTTATACCGTTTGGGAAGATTATATTCTAAACCACCCAAATTAGGAGGAATTTTGGAAGATTGGGAGGAATTTCGGAGGAATGGGAGGATGATGTTTACCATTTATGCAAATGAGGATAAGTCATAGCTATGAATCACCTTGTTTACCGATTATGTAAATTAGGTATGAGTCACCTTGTTTACCATTTATGCAAATTAGTAATGAGTCACCTTGTTTACCATTTAGGTATGAATCACCTTGTTTATACCGTTTGGGAAGATTATATTCTAAGTCACCCAAATTAGGAGGAATTTCGGAAGATTGGGAGGAATTCCGGAGAAATGGGAGGATGATGTTTACCATTTATGCAAATTAGTAATGAGTCACCTTGTTTACTATTTAGGCATGAGTCATATGCCCTTTGGGAAGATTATATTCTAAATCACCCAAATTGGGAGGAATTTCGGAAGATTGGGAGGAATACGGAACCCTTAAAATTACCTTAAAAATAAATTACCTCAAAATTAACCAAATTAAACCAAATAGATACTGCGCATGCGTATTACGATGTTATAAAATTTAACAATACTTTGAACATTTTAAAGACCTCAAGTAGTTGTCCAAACAAAATTCATAATTGCTCAGTAACTACCGTCTAGAAGGGTCTTTGTAGAGTCATAGGCATGAGTCACCTTGTGTTGAGTCATCTAATCGGCACCCTTAACCTTGAGAGGATGAGTCACGTTGGTTACCATTTATACAAATGAGGATGAGTCATAGGCATGAGTCACCTTGTTTACCAATTATGCAAATAAGGATGAGTCATAGACATGAGTCACCTTGTTTACCAATTATGTAAACAAGGTGACTCATGTCTATGACTCATCCTTATTTGCATAATTGGTAAACAAGGTGACTCATGCCTATGACTCATCCTCATTTGTATAAATGGTAACCAACGTGACTCATCCTCTCAAGGTTAAGGGTGCCGATTAGATGACTCAACACAAGGTGACTCATGCCTATGACTCTACAAAGACCCTTCTAGACGGTAGTTACTGAGCAATTATGAATTTTGTTTGGACAACTACTTGAGGTCTTTAAAATGTTCAAAGTATTGTTAAATTTTATAACATCGTAATACGCATGCGCAGTATCTATTTGGTTTAATTTGGTTAATTTTGAGGTAATTTATTTTTAAGGTAATTTTAAGGGTTCCGTATTCCTCCCAATCTTCCGAAATTCCTCCCAATTTGGGTGATTTAGAATATAATCTTCCCAAAGGGCATATGACTCATGCCTAAATAGTAAACAAGGTGACTCATTACTAATTTGCATAAATGGTAAACATCATCCTCCCATTTCTCCGGAATTCCTCCCAATCTTCCGAAATTCCTCCTAATTTGGGTGACTTAGAATATAATCTTCCCAAACGGTATAAACAAGGTGATTCATACCTAAATGGTAAACAAGGTGACTCATTACTAATTTGCATAAATGGTAAACAAGGTGACTCATACCTAATTTACATAATCGGTAAACAAGGTGATTCATAGCTATGACTTATCCTCATTTGCATAAATGGTAAACATCATCCTCCCATTCCTCCGAAATTCCTCCCAATCTTCCAAAATTCCTCCTAATTTGGGTGGTTTAGAATATAATCTTCCCAAACGGTATAAACTAGGTGACTCATGCCTAAACGGTAAACAAGGTGACTCATTACTAATTTGCATAATTGGTAAACAAGGTGACTCATACCTAATTTGCATAAATGGTAAACAAGATGACTCATGCCTGAATAATTGGTAAACAAGATGACTCATACCTAATTTGCATAAATGGTAAACATCATCCTCCCATTTCTCCGATATTCCTCCCAATCCTCCGAAATTCCTCCCAATCTTCCGAAATTCCTCCTAATTTGGATGACTTCGTCAAATTTTAAAAATTTCGAGGTAATTACTTTTTAAGGTAATTTTAAGGGTTCCGTTAGGTTAGACTAAGGTAACCTTGGACCTTAAAGGTCTTATTGGCTTCTACGCTATTCGGTACTTAGTGATGAGTGTCAATTATGACTTATCTTTGTCCTAGAGCCTTTTAGATTTCACCTTTGGGTAATAATTTTGGATGACCTTGAGACTTGCGCAGTCCTTAATGGAGGATAATAGGCATGCGCAGTAGGTATCAAGAGATATGGTACCCTCTCACCTATTACCAGAAGTTATTAGACCTACGAAAGGACCAACCGCCTTAAAATTAAAAAATGATTTTTTAAATTTTCGACCCAATTTGTATTTTAACCTATTTACCTTAAACAACGTATAACACTTTAACTATTCCGTTTAAGCACCAACTAAAGGTGACCTTGACAATTGCGCAGTCCTTACTGGAAGATAATAGAAATGCGCCGTGGGTACCAGAAGATTTGGTTGAAGAAATTGGTAAACATCATCCTCCAAATCCTCCGAAATTCCTCCCAATCTTCCGAAATTCCTCCCAATCTTCCGAAATTCCTTCTAATTTGAGTGGTTTAGAATATAATCTTCCCAAAGGGCATGTGACTCATGCCTAAACGGTAAACAAGGTGACTCATTACTAATTTGCATAATTGGTAAACAAGGTGACTTATACCTATGATTCATCCTCATTTGCGTAAATGGTAACCAAGGTGACTCATCCTCTCAAGGTTAAAGGTGCCAATTAGATGACTCATGCTTAATTTACATACAGGATAAACAAGTTGACTTATTCTATTTTTAGTAACTGATAAACAACGTGAATCATACCTCATTTGCGTAAATGGTAACTAAGGTGACTCATAACTATGACTCGTCCTCATTTGCATAGGATCTTGGACATGCCATTTAAACACATGTAAATTTTGTAGTCAAACATGGACAAAGAAGTAACCTATGGACAATTAAGTATATATTGGACAAAATCTCATAGCGTTTATATGGGAATTTTGTTAAAGATAATGGACTAAGTCTAATATGGACAGGGGAAATTTCGGCAAGAAAACAATATGTTTATTTTAACGTACATTATTTATTCTACTAATTCTTAAATTACAAGAGACTAATAAGTTTTACAATTGATTCTCTTTGTAATTCAGCTTTTTATTTAGTCCTAACTCTAACAGTTGTTTAATTAATCGTTGCTTTTCAATTTGTTTTTCTTTGTACATTTTCCTGATGGAAAGTCCTTTTTCTGTTTTGTAAAATTCTCTTCGTTTTTCATTAGCTTGTTGCCTTTTTCTAACACCTTCATCGCCTCTGGCACAACGGCAAGTGGATTTTTCATGAAGTTCGTAGGGTGATGTGTATTTTGAAATATCTGAAACTCCATTTGAAGCAATTATTGATATTTCATCTCGAACAGCGCCACATCGTTTTCCTCGTGAATGTAACCAATCTTCGTTAAAACATTTTCTAGAGTAATGAGCATGAGGAGTTCCTTGTAAACCATCGAGATCTCGTCTTAGAGGTTTTTGACCATCTGCACAAGCAATGTATCGTAGTACGCCGATTGCATGATCCAAACACAAGATTTTCTTAAATGTTGTTTTGGAATGAAGTCTTTTCCAAGTCTTTGTAGTCGTTTTTTCAATGCTAAGACTGTTTTTCCATTCGTAAAGTGAATTAAGGCGTGAAAATGCTCATGCGCGGTACTTCCATCATCAGCTACAAGATGACATCGACACAATGAATACCATTTTAGATCAGGCAAACCTATCGTTAAACCAAAATCAACTTCGTTTAGTAGTAAATGATACCATTCTTGATTGCATTGCTCGTAATCCTCGGCAACTTTACTTGGAGACAAAGGATTTACTTCGTTGTTGTTTAGGAGTGTGTAGAAATCTGTATTAGATACAACAGACATTTTAGGATAGATTTAATGATTTTTAAACTAAGCACAATGTTTCACTTTGAATGTCTACGACAGACTGACCAAGTCTCTCTGGACTTATCTAATATATATGTATTTACAATTATGACGCCTGCGCAAAAGTCTATACATGAACAGCAAAATAAACAGCTGAACAGGGCTGTTTTTGGAAATACAGGGCTGTTTTGGAAATACAGAGCTGTTTTTGGAAATACAGGGCTGTTTTTGGAAATACAGGGCAGTTTTTGGAAATACAGGACTGTTTTAGGTTAGGTGTGTTTTAAGCGCGTTAAACATAACCTGAGCCCTGTATTTAAAAACTATCCCTATTCAAAAAGCAACTGTATAACCTAAAAAAGCAACCTGGCTGGCAAACCCCTCGTAACTTTATTTTTGCTGTTCATGTATAGGCTTTGCGCAAACGTGCAAATATATATAAGATAGAGAGGGTCAGAAACGTGAGGTGACAATGCTGTTTAAAAATCATCATGTCTGTTGTATCTATACAGACCCTACACGCTCTAAACATCAACGAGTAAATCTCTCAAATGGTGCCGGTATGACAATAATCAAATGGTATCATTGGCAGTTTAACGACTAGTTGCCTAATCTAAAATGATATTCATTGTGTCCTTCCCAAACGGTATAAACAAGGTGATTCATACCTAAATGGTAAACAAGGTGACTCATTACTAATTTGCATAAATGGTAAACAAGGTGACTCATACCTAATTTACATAATCGGTAAACAAGGTGATTCATAGCTATGACTTATCCTCATTTGCATAAATGGTAAACATCATCCTCCCATTCCTCCGAAATTCCTCCCAATCTTCCAAAATTCCTCCTAATTTGGGTGGTTTAGAATATAATCTTCCCAAACGGTATAAACTAGGTGACTCATGCCTAAACGGTAAACAAGGTGACTCATTACTAATTTGCATAATTGGTAAACAAGGTGACTCATACCTAATTTGCATAAATGGTAAACAAGATGACTCATGCCTGAATAATTGGTAAACAAGATGACTCATACCTAATTTGCATAAATGGTAAACATCATCCTCCCATTTCTCCGATATTCCTCCCAATCCTCCGAAATTCCTCCCAATCTTCCGAAATTCCTCCTAATTTGGATGACTTCGTCAAATTTTAAAAATTTCGAGGTAATTACTTTTTAAGGTAATTTTAAGGGTTCCGTTAGGTTAGACTAAGGTAACCTTGGACCTTAAAGGTCTTATTGGCTTCTACGCTATTCGGTACTTAGTGATGAGTGTCAATTATGACTTATCTTTGTCCTAGAGCCTTTTAGATTTCACCTTTGGGTACTAATTTTGGATGACCTTGAGACTTGCGCAGTCCTTAATGGAGGATGATAGGCATGCGCAGTAGGTATCAAGAGATATGGTACCCTCTCACCTATTACCAGAAGTTATTAGACCTACGAAAGGACCAACCGCCTTAAAATTAAAAAATGATTTTTTAAATTTTCGACCCAATTTGTATTTTAACCTATTTACCTTAAACAACGTATAACACTTTAACTATTCCGTTTAAGCACCAACTAAAGGTGACCTTGACAATTGCGCAGTCCTTACTGGAAGATAATAGAAATGCGCCGTGGGTACCAGAAGATTTGGTTGAAGAAATTGGTAAACATCATCCTCCAAATCCTCCGAAATTCCTCCCAATCTTCCGAAATTCCTCCCAATCTTCCGAAATTCCTCCTAATTTGAGTGGTTTAGAATATAATCTTCCCAAAGGGCATGTGACTCATGCCTAAACGGTAAACAAGGTGACTCATATCTAATTTGCATAAGTGGTAAACATCATCCTCCAATCCTCCGAAAATTGAGTGGTCTAGAACCGGTGAAAACCATCTACTTGTATATGATTTATTTATAAAAAAATATACCAAGTAATTTTGTTTCTAGGTATACATATTTAAATATTTTATTTTAAGTCTGTATTCGTATTTCACCATAATCTAAAGTAAACCGGTTTGATATTGGGCACTACTTTTGTTGTATAATTTTTTATTTTTCGGTCGTATCGCGGATTTTATTGAAATTTAGCAAACGGGAGTGCTTAGAAGCACTGATCTCAATTTAAATTCTGTTTTTTTTTGCTAAAACACCTTATTTTTGATTCATGAGGACCCATTTTGACACAACCTCGCCAAACCTGCACGTAAATTTTCTCCGCATTATTATCTTCCTTCTTAACACTATCTTGTATCTTGTATTTTATCATAAAAGCAATTAGTTTTGGGTGTAAATCCTGTTTACGGAATAAACTCAATTCATAAAAACTGATAATTTCGCTCCGTGCCGTTGCCGTAGCAGTTGCCGTTGAGTTTTAAATTTGGCGTGTAATGCCATTGACATAGGGATTTGTTATTTTGGGGTTAGGCTAAACTGACCTCATATTTGAATAATTGAAACCACAAAAAAAGCGAAATAACAAATATTAAAATTGGTAATGGACCCATAATGGCTTAGTATTATATTTCTATAAGTTTTAAAGATATCAAAATCTAACGTATGCCAATTTGTAATATTAAGAAGCAACTTTTTTAAGCAATTACATCAGCTCTAGTCAATTTTCTCTACTTTGAGATACGCCACTTTGTTTATTGTCGACGATAGCCGCGTATGGCTACGAGGCCATTGGCGCAATAATATTGTTCGGTCTGTGGTGGTCTGTGGGCCGCTTTGTAACAAACAAATTCATTAACCTTACAGGTACTTTGTTTCTTTTTTGAACGATTGATCGACGATTGCTGCCAAACTAGCTGTCACGATTGCTTGACATAAACAAGATAGCTTTTAACATCGGCGAATGCTCCGGGAGCAATAAAATAAACTCTCAATGCGCAACGCCCCCGAAAATAAAAGACCAGCATTTTTTACCACCCATTTCTTCCTAGTTTCTTAAAGAAGACAGTATAGGTCTGCCGATATATGTATACCATATTTCTCCGGGGCACCTCTAAAAATCCCAGTAAATTGTCTGCTCCTTTTTCCATCCATCGCCTTACACTTTGACAGTATGTGGGTTGCATTGTTTCGTTCTGGTGCCCTGCAGCACCTGGCAGCAGCTTCAGGTCTCCGGGTTGGTGGCAACCCCATTTTGTTCAGATGTTCTTTTCGCTGGAGCATGCTCATGAAGTGGCGATAACACGCGATTGTTCTTAGCTAATTCCTACCCCACCTGCAGCGGGCTCTCCAGCTCTAGGGTTCTCCCCATGTATATTTTTTTATGCATATGTTAAGCCCTGTCCCATGCAGTGTTTGCTGGTAGCTCTACCCAGCTTTATACCTGCACTTCGGAAGTTGCTCTTTGGTACCACAAGGATTGGTTGTGGTCCGATGTATGTGATAGCTGACCTCACTCAGTTCGTGTGCGTTTCGTTGCCTTCGGATCCCACAAAACTACCATCAGTTTTAGGCGATTAACCAATTGTCTACGGTTTTAACCGGGTAACTTTGACGTGGCAAGGCCTCGGTCGATATACTACGATAACGAGCGGAAACTATCAAATCTCTGTACTGGCATGGCTGGTACTTGAGCTATAATATTTTGGTAGAAAGACAGGTGCTGTCTTTGCTCCACGTGTCTTGCAGCCGCCTTGATTTAAAAATAAAATTTCTTTCTTGCTGCCATAAAGATCAAGGCAGTGCTCTCACACTCTCCGGTTTCCGCTGACTGCTGACGCTTGGTATCATAGCCATAGCCTAATACATGAATTATACGTCAACACATCGCATTAGGCGATTTCGGCCGTTTTTGGTACTCCGACTCTGGTAGGTAACAATTGGTATGTTTCAAGTCACAACCGTGACGTATGTTTATGGTAGCATCCAAATTCGTTTGGTACATTTTTTGTAGGTAAATAGAAGAAGAATTTACCTAACACTGTATTAATTTTTAAAACATTCGTTCATTTAGCAGCAGTATTTAAATTAAAATATTTGTAATTATTAATATCGAGGTTACGCTATGTTTTATTATCTAAAGAAATAAAATTAAGAGCAGACCAATAATTTAGAAAAGGATGAGAGCATACCAAACCCATCTACCGACACAAGCCACGGTATAGCATTTGACAAACCAAAGAGCTCACAAAGTTTGACGTCACTATTTTGACATCCGAAATTGGTTGGTAGGCATTTATGCCCGTTTCCACCAACTTTTAGGGGTTTCTAACGCTACATATGTCCGGAGTTGCTTCCTTTCAGAGTTACAAGGCGGGAAAATTTAAGGAAACAAATCAGTATTTTCTAAATATTTTAATATGCTTAGGCCAAATTGGATAAAATTTGGTACATTTATTTAAAGTAATAAGACGCTTATTTAGCTAACTAGATTGTTATTGTGGGTCCAGTGGCCTCCTCAGTGGGTACCGCAACTTATATTATTAAGAAAAGAAAAGTTTTTTGACGTTTTTGTATTTTGTTTTATAATTAGGGGCAATTATTAATACAACTTTTTAAATCTCTATTTTTTTCTGTATCTACCTTTATTTTTTGAGAAAAAATTTAAAGCTACTTTTAATTTCTTCTAAAAGTACCGATCATAGACGACATGATATAAAAGCAAAAAAATTAAAATAAAACAATTGTTTCCGCCTTTAAAATAAATTAAAAAGATCGCGTATTTTATCGAAAAATTGTCATTTTTCATATTTACTAAGATCATTTTTTTTTAATTTTTGGATGTTATTTTATGCTATTTAGGGTTACTTTTAAAATGGCTTAAAGTGCCTTCTTTACTTGAAAATCTAAGAGATACAAAAAATACAACAGTAAAGTTGTATTATTAATTGCTGAAATATTTAAAAATATATATATTAAAACGTTCAGAAAAGACAGAACCGTACTTTTTTCTCAATAATATAAGTTGCGGTGCCACTGAGACGCCACTGGTACCCAAAAATAACAATCTGGTTAAGGCCAGCAGCGCCTTATTACTTTAAATAAGTGTACCAAATGTTATCCAAATCGGCATTAGCATATTAAAACTATAAAAAAACTGACTTTTTTTCTTAAATTTTAACGCCCTGTATCTCAGTGAGGAAGCAGCTTCAAACATATGTTCATAGGAACTTTTTTCATAAAATAACATAAGTAATCACACCTTGAAGTTTCTTACCGTTGTTAGAAGATACCCTGTATATTGTGTAGGACCTCAATTTGTAATCAAATGCAGATTTTCAAATTAAAGAATTGTTTTGTACAATTGGATCTTTTTTCTTTAACTGCTAATAAGTTATCTTGATACTTGCAAATGATTTTAAAAATCTAGATTTGAATACGAATTGTGGTTCTACACAAACACCATTAAATGCATTTTCATACCTTTTAATGATATTTCTTCCTAATTAGTTTTTGATTTTAACATTTTTCACCACCCTGTACATTCTAACTGAAATGTAAGTAGGAAATTCTTATTTAATCGAAAAGCAGATCTTTTTATGAAGAGTTACTATAAAACCAAAAATTAAAAGAAAACCGAAGTTGTAAGAAGTTCCTTTGAAATGTAGTATATTAGTTAATATAAAGAAACTATTATTTTGTATATATATTTAAAAAAAAACATTTAAACGAAAGTGATTTCTTATTTAAACGCCACACAGATAAATAAAAATATCTAATCAAACTTGCACTTAATATTTTTCACACTACACTTAAAGAAACATCTTTTCCTACAGCTATAGGGATTCAGGAACAAAATCTAATTTGGAAACATTATTATATTTGACATTTCACAACCAATATACCAGAAATATAGGCCATCGTCATCGAATCGAAAAAAACGAAAGAAAGTACTCTCGAATGTTTATAAACAAGAAGCATGATGTCCCTTACTAAGCTTACAAAGTAAAGGAAGAAAACCTTACTTTGCTACCAGTTTATTCACATATCAAGAATAAAACGTATTCAACAATTGTCTCTTTGAAGAAACAAAAAATCATAAGGTCATGCCAGTGATATTTAACACTTAGCTGTACTCTGTTCACTATAAATTGAGAAAAACGCCTGAACAAAAAGTGTATTTCATTGGTTTAAAAGTCAGTAACCCTAGTTACCACAATAAAAAATGTCTTTTAATGGTTTTAAACTACAGTAACCAACGTTACTTACTAGGTATTCATTACAGTGGCGGCTATTCAGGTGTAGTAAGTGAAGTGCCACTTCACCAAAAATAAATAATAAAACATAAAAAAAAACATATTACTATTATTCAATTCATTTTTCTCATTTCTATTCCTTATTTGTAAAATTTGCCATGAAAAATCTAGCATATAAATTAACGGCTGGCGCGAGTCGCTTTCCTCCGCTTTCGGCACGCGACATCGCAATCCGCGATCAGTAAGTGTATTGCAAATATAAAACGGACCGAAGTATACACCTCATGCGGAGTTTTGTTTACGCTTTGGCGCTCCGTTGCCAAGACAACGCTATACTTGCCGGCGGCCAGAATCGCGGGTGGGAGTATCAGGTGTATTGCTTGGTAAATCGCTTGCCTTAAAAAGATGGTATAGGTTTTGGTCGTTTCGTTGGTTTTCACGTATTATTTCGGTTGTTTCCGTTTAAGAATTAATCGCGACAGTGATTTTTCACAGGAAGAAATTAAAGGACAGTACAGAGCACTTCTCTATAAAATATTAGATCATATTTTGATGGAAATGGAAGTAAGATTCGAAGATTGTTACAAATTACAATTTCTTTGTTTTGCTGATACTGCAAAGTTTGGCCAGTATAACCAAACTTTTTCCACTGATTCTTTTCAAAAATAATTGGTGATATATGCCGAATCATTTTCAAAAAATCAGCGGCTCAAAAAACTTGACCTTATATTTGCTGATAAAAGTTATATAATAATATTTCATTGCAGCAGTTAGTGAAACAAGTTGGCGCAAATAAAGACATTTTTACCAAGGCGTATAAACTTTTTTCGCTTTTTAACGATACCGTCGACAAGCGTGTCAGTCTAACGGAGTTTTTCTTGTCTTAAGCGTTTAAAAACTTTTTAAGAAACACTATATTCCAAGATAGACTTTTATCTTTGGCCAATATTTCAATTCAAAGGGAGCTTCTGCAGGAACTGATAAAAACTCAACCATTTTATAAAGATATAATTGATACATTTGCTGCATTAAAAGATAGAAGGATTGATTTGGTGTATAAAATTTAGGGAAGTTTAGATATTAAGACTTTTACTTATACTTTTGATAGTTGAGTATTTTCAATTTTGCTAAAATGGTGAATGCGCTTTTGTCCCTTCCTGCACTACACCTGTTTTTAGATCCAGCGAGCCTTCACTGATACATTATCAATTCAATGGAGAAAGTATAGGTATTCCATATTTTTACATGGTGAAAACCAAACTTCAGATTTAGGATTTCCTAAAATAAGGTATATCTAGCTATTCCCTCCCTAATTAGAAGTTTGTGGAAACGGGCAATAACCAACCAAACTGGGGTACCAAAACGAGCCGATATCGCCTTTGGTAAATACCTATTGGTTAATCGCGTACATGGATGTACGTTATGGTTTGTTTGCACTTCTTTACATTTGTCTCCATACATTTTTTTGTATTTCATAACTTTTTGCATCGATAAAAAGCCATTAAATCGCGTTCGTACAAAACTTAGGTAATTCATACACATGCAAAGTTACATGTCAATATATAATTTACTGTAAGAATAAAAGTTTCATAATGTCTTATACCTATATATTTAAGTCGTGAAATATGAATTTAATCCTTGAGTAAATTTGAGCTTTTGAGAATATGTGAGGTTATTGATATAAAAACCGGACAAACAAAATTTTGTTCAAATTCAAACTTAAATATCTTTTTTACCGGTTTTAATTAACTTTTGATCTAGTTGTAACTTCTTCTATCAAGATTATTATTTAATATAAAGATTGCAAAAAGCTTTATAGGATTAGTTGTTATACAGGGAGTGCTAAATGTTGCATTTTGACCTAAATTTTCGAACACCTCGTGAGATTTTAAAGCCTCATCTTTTTTAACACGCTTTTATTTGCTTGGGTTGTAACTATCTCATCTATCTATCTATCTATCCACCTATCTATGTAACGGAATCTTTGAGCCTAATTTTTACCAACTTCCAGCGATTCAATTTCTTTGAAACTTTGCACACGTATCAAGGACCGATGACAATGCAATAATTTAAAAACAGTCATCCCGTTATCCTGATTAGGACCGCCAGGATAAATAAATTCTGTACAGATCCTCTGTGTCTCTTGACAAAATGGCGAAGGAATTTTTAGTGAATAAACTGGAGCATTTATTTTTAAAAAACTAATTGATATATCGAGCTAAAAAATGAAAAATAAATAATAGTTTAAAAAAACTAAAAAACACGCTTTTATATGCAACCAGAACTAAAAATTAGAAAATAATTTTTCATTACAAAGAGTTTGTCACTTCAGAATAAAAGCGTGGGGTGCTTAATATATAAAATGTTTATAATTATTCTATTTGCAAATATCTATGAGGGAAAAGTTATGAAAAAATAGTAAAATGCACCCACGCTTTTAGTCTGAGTGACAAACTCTTTGTAATAAAAAATTATTTTCTAATTTTTAGTTCGATTGCATATAAAAGCGTGTTTTTTGAGTTTTTAAACTATTATTTATTTTTCATTTTTAGTTCGATATATCAATTAGTTTTAAAAATAAATGCTCCAGTTTATTCACTCAAAAATTCCTTCGCCATTTTGTCAAGAGACACAGAGGATCTGTACAGGAATTTATTCATCCTGGCGGTCCCTAATCAGGATAACGGGATTACTGTTTTTAAATTATTGCATTGTCATCGGTCTTTGATACGTGTGCAAAGTTTCAAAGAAATTGAATCGCTGGAAGTTGGTAAAAATTAGGCTCAAAGATTCCGTTACATAGATAGGTGGATAGATAGATAGATGGATGGATAGTTACAACCCAAGCAAATAAAAGCGTGTTAAAAGAGATGAGGCTTAAAAACCTCTGGGTGTTCGAAAATTTAGGGTCAAAATGCAACATTTAGCACTCCCTGTATAACAACTAATCCTATAAAGCTTTTTGCAATCTTTATATTAAATGATAATCTTGATAGAAGAAGTTACAACTAGATCAAAAGTTAATTAAAACCGGTAAAAAAAGATATTTAAGTTTGAATTTGAACAAAATTTTGTTTGTCCGGTTTTTATATCAATAACCTCACATATTCTCAAAAGCTCAAATTTACTCAAGGATTAAATTCATATTTCACGACTTAAATATATAGGTATAAGACATTATGAAACTTTTATTCTTACAGTAAATTATATATTGACATGTAACTTAGCATGTGTATGAATTACCTAAGTTTTGTACGAACGCGATTTAATGGCTTTTTTATCGATGCAGAAAGTTATGAAATACAAAAAAATGTATGGAGACAAATGTAAAGAAGTGCAAACAAACCATAACGTACATCCCATGTACGCGATTAACCAATGGTATTTACCAAAGGCGATATCGGCTCGTTTTGGTACCCCAGTTTGGTTGGTTATTGCCCGTTTCCACGAAGCTTCTAATTAGGAGGGGAATAGCTAGATATACCTTATTTTAGGAAATCCTAAATCTGAAGTTTGGTTTTCACCATGTAAAAATATGGAATACCTATACTTTCTCCATTGAATTGATAATGTATCAGTGAAGGCTCGCGGATCTAAAAACAGGTGTAGTGCAGGAAGGGACAAAGCTGCATTCACCATTTAGCAAAATTGAAAATACTCAACTATCAAAAGTATAAGTAAAGAGTCTTAATATCTAAACTTCCCTAAATTTTATGCACCAAATCAATCCTTCTATCTTTTAATGCAGCAAATGTATCAATTATATCTTTATAAAATGGTTGAGTTTTTATCGGTTCTCTGCAGAAGCTCCTTTTGAATTGAAATATTGACCAAAGATAAAAGTCTATCTTGGAGATATAGTGTTTCTTAAAAAGTTTTTAAACGCTTAAGACAAGAAAAACTCCGTTAGACTGACACGCTTGTCGACGGTATCGTTAAAAAGCGAAAAAGTTTATACGCCTTGGTAAAAATGTCTTTATTTGCGCCAGCTTGTTTCACTAACTGCTGCAATGAAATATTATTATATAACTTTTTATCAGCAAATATAAGGTCAAGTTTTTGAGCCGCTGATTTTTAGAAAATGATTCGGCATATATCACCAATTATTTTGAAAAGAATCAGTGGAAAAGTTTGGTTATACTGGCCAAACTTTGCAGTATCAGCAAAACAAAGAAATTGTAATTTGTAACAATCTTCGAATCTTACTTCCATTTCCATCAAAATATGATCTAATATTTTATAGAGAAGTGCTCTGTACTGTCCTTTAATTTCTTCCTGTGAAAAATCACTGTCGCGATTAATTCTTAAACGGAAACAACCGAAAGTAATACGTGAAAACCAACGAAACGACCAAAACCTATACCATCTTTTTAAGGCAAGCGATTTACCAAACAATACACCTGATACTCCCACCCGCGATCTCTGGCCGCCGGCAGGTATAAGCGTTGTCTTGGCAACGGAGCGCCAAAGCGTAAACAAAGCTCCGCATGAGGTGTATACTTCGGTCCATTTTATATTTGCAATACACTTACTGATCGCGGATTGCGATGTCGCGTGCCAGCGGAGGAAAGCGACTCGCGCCAGCCGTTAATTTCATATGCTAGATTTTTCATGGCAAATTTTACAAATAAGGAATAGAAATGAGAAAAATGAATTGAATAATAGTAATATGTTTTTTTTATGTTTTATTATTTATTTTTGGTGAAGTGGCACTTCACTTACTACACGAATAGCCGCCACTGTAATGAATACCTAGTAAGTAACGTTGGTTACTGTAGTTTAAAACCATTAAAAGACATTTTTTATTGTGGTAACTAGGGTTACTGACTTTTTAAACCAATGAAACACACTTTTTGTTCAGGCGTTATATATATCTATGAGGGAAAAGTTATGAAAAAATAGTAAAATGCACTCACGCTTTTTACTCTGAAGTGACAAACTCTTTGTAATAAAAAATTATTTTCTAATTTTTAGTTCGGTTTGCATATAAAAGCGTGTTTTTTAGTTTTTTAAACTATTATTTATTATTAATATCAGTATTAGTAGGGGAGCTAGTAAACCCTTAGAGTAACGTTGGACCTGTAGGGCTAGAAATTTGTATATAGTCCCAGAGCTAGTGAACCCTTCGAGTAACGTTAGACCAGTAAGGCTAGAAATTTGTTTAGTGATGAGTCATAGCATGCTAAGTACAAACATCATCATCTGGCAGGCATCAGCCTCGCACATCATCATGCTCGGACCCGTCAATTTTTGATTTGGGTAAAAAAAAATTGTCACTTTCACCCCAATTGCAACCCTATAGCAGGGGTAAGACTTACCCCCAAAATCTTAAATGGAAAAAAGGCCAAGTGATACCTTATTTTGAAGGTCTCTTGACCCTAATTACAACTGCCAAGTTTGAAATCTCTGCTATTATTTTCGGTGATACGACAGCTTGTCAAAATTTCCATTGGAAAACGAAACAAAGCTAATTTTGGCACACCAGGTCATTTAAGGAAAAACGCTCCGGACCCGTCAATTTTTGATTTAAGGAGTAAACCTTTTTTGTCATTTTCACCCCCTGAATTGCAACCCTATAGCAGGGGTAAGACTTACCCCCAAAATTTTAAATGGAAAGAGTAGGGGTCAAGTGATACCTTATTTTGAAGGAGTCTTGACCCTAATTACAACTGCTAAGTTTGAAGTATCTGCTATTATTTTCGGTGATACGATAGCTAGTCAGAATTTCCATTGGGAAACGAAACAGCTAGTTTTGGACACTACGGATCATTTAAGGAAAAACGCTCGGATCTGTCAATTTTTGATTTTAGGGATTTTTTTACTGGTACTCCCGGAATTGCAACCCTTTGACAGGGGTAAGACTTACCCCCAAAATCCTAAAGCGAAAGAGGGGTCAAATTTGGCAGTTGTTATCAGGGTAAAGAAACCTCCAAAATAAGGTATTACTCTTTACTTGCTCTTCTTTGGGGGTAAGTCTTACTCCTGCTATAGGGTTGCGATTCAGGGGGTGAAAGTGACAAAAAATGTTTCCCCTAAATTCAAAAATTGACGAGCCCAAGCGTTTTTCCTTAAATGACTTGTAGTTCCCAAAATTAGCTTTGTTTCGTTTTTAAATGGAAATTTTGACAAGCTGTCGTATCACCGAAAATAATAGTAGAGACTTGAAACTTGGCAGCTGTAATCAGGGTCAAAAGACCTTTAAAAGAAGGTATCACTCGACCCCTCTTTCCATTTAAGATTTTGGGGGTAAGTCTTACCCCCTGCTATAGGGTTGCAATTCAGGGGGTGAAAGTGACAAAAAATGTTTCCTCCTAAAATCAAAAATTGAGGAGTCTGCGCGTTTTTCCTTAAATGACGCGGCGTGCCCAAAATAAGCTCTGTTTCGTTTTCAAATGGCCACCCTGTATGTTAATTTTTAAAAGAAATACAAATTTGTTGAAACTTGTTTATCGGGTAAAAAGTTATAATTTTAAACCTTACTTAAACTTTTTATTTTTGATCATTATTAAATTAATAAAAATATAAGTTTGTTAAGTTGGTTTCGCAGTTTTTAAATCAGTAAACAGAATTTTGTTATCCCTCAAGTTATACAGGGGTGCGACTATAAGTTTAATTTAAAGAGAAAGTAAAAGCAAAAAGGTCTTTTAAAAAGTACTTATAGCTATCTTAATCAGTTCCGGAAATATGACTATCCAAATCTTAAGTTTCCTCACTATGTTTGCAATACAGCGTGTATTACGACCATCATAATTAAAATTAAATTGTTTTCTTTAAATATTTGTTTTTCCTTTTAGAATAAAGATACCAATAAATGTAAATAAAAAAGGAAATTTTAAGAGAAGATGGGACATTCAAATCCAACACACTGGTAAAAAAATTGAGACGAAAAATTATTCC
The DNA here is from genome assembly GCA_014170235.1 of Listronotus bonariensis. Taxonomy (NCBI): domain Eukaryota; kingdom Metazoa; phylum Arthropoda; class Insecta; order Coleoptera; family Curculionidae; genus Listronotus; species Listronotus bonariensis. The sequence goes on along the minus strand of JACEGR010006080.1, from coordinate 21,688 downwards.
ACAGGGTGTTCAAAATGCAACATTTGGCTCTTCCCTGTATAACACCTAATCCTATAAAACTTTTTGCAATCTCTATACTAAATAACAATTTTTATAAAAGGAGCTACAACTGGACGGAAAGATTATTGAAATCGGTCAAAAAATAAAAAAGTTATTTAATATTAAAATTTGAACAAAATTTTGTTTATCCGGTTTTTTTTGTCCAGCAGTGTAGTTTTTCTGGGCCACCATATTATGGACCTAACTAGCCAGTGAACATAGGGGGCGGCTAAGGTATAATTTTATTACAAGGCCCAATTGCTGTAACAAAATTCTAAAACGTAGAATGTAATAAAAACACAAATTTTACTTTGTTATTTTGTCACATGTCAATATGTGACAAAATAACAAAGTAAAATTTGTGTTTTTATTACATTCTACGTAAAAATGTATTGTCACAAAGTAACGGACAACTCAATAGATTCTTTAAAATTCTAAAAAATAATAGAAATAATGCAAAAACAACGCCATAAACTCGAGGTCCGCTACAATATATTTAAGCAAAGTATATAGCAATCTTTTAAAGTAATAACTCTTTTCTGTTTATAAACTTCCTAATTTTTTAAAAATTATTTTATACATATAGGTTTTTTAAGTTTTAAGAAAAAAATAGATCAAATTCCTTATACAGGGTGCGTTTTTTAAAACTGACAATGGCTCTATTTTCTTAAACTCGGCAAATATAATAAAATTTAAAAAATACCATATCTATAATACTTGGGGGAAATATAAATGACGCATTTGTCAAAACACCTCTATCAACCCCTTAAGCTGCACCCCAGTCACTTTAAAATCTTAAATGGCAACACCCCTTATGTGACACCTCTCTAGAAAGCTTATAAAAAAAATGATTTTCGTTAGTCATAAAAAGTTGAGGCAAAATCAAATACTACCCTTAAATTTTAGAAAAATCATATTATATTATTCATAAAGCGTACCAGAAAGGGTCCAATTAAATTAAAATAAAATTAATTGAAAAAAATATTAAATTAAAATAATACTTTTCCTAGAGCTTATTCGCCCCCATAAGAAGTTCTGGTTAATTCTGATTGTTTTTTTAAATTTTTGTCGAAAAAAAGCAACTGGTCTTTGTTGTTGATCGCTTGTGCAACAGAACAGAATAAAAGGTCATTGAATAGAACTAACTAGAACTTTTAAGGTCGGGCCTCACATAGCCTCAACGAGCCCGTGGCTATGCGTTTCCCTGATAAAATGTAGGAGGATCCGGTACAAAAGTTTTGTATTTAATCAAGCTGCAGTAATAGGAGTCATCATCAATTATTCCACGCTTTATATAACACCTGATCGTAAAATAAACCTTTACAAAAATAAGGTAACACACTTTTAAAGTTTGGCCACACATAACCACCGTTAAACCGTTCTAATCAAATGCCGTAGGCTAATATTACCGCACCATGCCCGACCACATACCACACAAAAAAATAACAATGTATTCATAAGTTTTACTTACATATTACTGACAAGATTTAACAGTAAAATTAATTTTACATTTTTCAAGACTTATTAAATCAATTTTTCTTGTATTGTTTGCTTACAACAACTAACCTTATCACTAACTCTTTACTTTTATACGTAATGAACTGAAATACAAGATAACTCCCGGTAAAATCGGCGCTATCCGACTATCCTGTCCACGTATGTTTTATTGACTTGGCATGTCTCAGACCGTACGATGCATCACCGTCGAAATTATTTTTTTAACAAAACGCATCAAGACACGGTCGTGCTACGGTGCGGGTTTTGTGGGGCATGCGAGTGCGGTTATGTGAGACTTTTACCTATACTACACTTAAAGTTTGAATAAAAAGGAACAGAGATAAGTAAAAAAGTCTGTTTTAGCATGACAAAAATGATTTTTATATTTTTAGATATGAAAAGTGCTTTTGAATTTTTCGAATTAATTTGCCCCACTTTCCTCTATCACCGTGAAATCGGGCTCGGTGCGGTTATGTGTAGCCCGACCTTTATGGGGAGGTGTTACAAAAGAAGTGTTGCCATTTAAGCTTAAGGGGTTAATAGAGGTGTTTCGAAAAATACGTCATTTATATTCCCCCTGGGTATTATGGAAACGGTACTTTTTTTATTTTTTTATATTTGCTGTGGTTTACAAAATATAGCCGTTGTAAGTTTTAAAAAACGCACCCTGTATTATATTATTAAGTATATCTGAAAAAGAAAATAAATATGCAATAAATCAGTGTAAATAGTATAGATCAGTTTATGTATACCACCATACATAAAAGGATGGTGGTTTTGTTTTTGTTACTATACCTTTTACAACACGTTTTTTGGACATGTGTTTATTGTGTTAATGTAATTGACGTGTAAGAATTGTTATGTATTATGTTTTAAGATAAGCGTTTTTTTCTGTTATATTGTACCATCTAATTATAAAATATTTGTTTGCAATTTTTTGACCCATTTATTTTGATAAAGGCTTGGGATGCCAGCCGAAACGACGGTGGAGGTTGCATTTATGCAAATAATATATTTGGTTTTATTAATGGCACTGGCTAACCGACCGCCGGCGGTTTTGCTCAATTATAAGCATAAAACCGCCGTCCAGCAGTTTTTATATTTACGTATATGAAAAGCGCCGAAAATTATAATTAATTTAATTTTTACCGGCGGTTTTTACTTATTTTATCGATAGAAACCGCTGTACGGCGGTTTTGCTTATAAAAATCATTAACCGCCGAAGAATAGTAAAATCTTATTCTAACCTAAAATTTTGCGTGCCATAGGCGTTTAGTTTTTTGTAGTTTTATTGGAAAAACAAATTGAAGTAGTATAGCGGTATGGGGACAGGCAAATAAAACCACTATTGTACTTATCCTTTTTCGTGGCTATATGGTGGTGGCCTATAATTAAAAAAGTCTCATTACAAAACTATAACAAAGAGCTCGCCGCCAGGAACAACACGATAGAACTTCTGTGGGTTCCTGGACACTCGGGAATAGAAGGCAATGAAAAAGCAGATGAACTGGCGAGAGCTGGGTCGTCTAGAAGGTTCAACGGTCCAGAGCCAGTACTCGGACTGTCCAAAAAGGTGACGAAAACAACGATAAGCAGATGGTCTCAACAACAACATCTTGCTCTTTGGCATACATCACCTGGCCAAAGACATGCGAAGGAGACACTAGGTGATCCTTTCAAGGAACTAAAAACTGAGGTCCTCCAGCTGGAGCGCACTCAGCTAAAACAAGTAGTAGGGCTTCTGACAGGACACTGTCGTCTAGGGAAACATTTGCAAAAAATCGGCAGTTACAATGGACCCATAACATGCAGGCTTTGCGGGGAAGAGGAGGAAACAGTCTCACACATAATATACCATTGCATTGCACTGACACGCAAAAGACACAGTCTATTTGGGAACATACATAGCGGGAAACCGCTCCCGCTTAAACATCTTAGCAGAAATCTACTAAACCTGATAAAGGGCAGTGGACTTCTGTAACAACAAAATTATTTCGTCACTTGGACAATAATAATTTACAAAAATAACAAAAAGTTTTAAAAATATACATAGACAGGAAAGGCAAAAAAAAATTATACAAGGTGTGTCAGAGGTCTTATCAGGACATCATCGTCAGCAATTACATATATATAACTTAAAATTCTTAAAAGAAATTTATTTGTCTGAAAATTTAAATATGAGCAATAAAAAATAAAAATTAGAAAAAAAATAGAAAAAATATCAAGAGAAAAAAAAATAGTTATTTTTGTACCAAGGGCGTAAAATAGCACTTTTACGCCCGCAGCTGTGGGCGTAAAAGTGCTTTACGCCAGAGGTGCAAACAATATTTTTGTACGACTGAAATTAATATACAAGCATTCTCTGTAGTTTGGAGAAAATTTTCCAGCTTTTATTGTTTCAAATTGTAATCGGTATACTTTTAACATGTTTAATTAAATAAATTGTTGTTTTACCAAAAAAAAATGGGGCATTATTTAATTTTATTATTGTTTTATAAATTTATAAATGGGGGCGTAAAATTGTATTTTACGCCCGGTCATACAAAAAAGTTATTTATCTATCCGGAATCGAACTTGGGACCTGTCGCTTATGGGTCAACGCATGTAAATCCATTCGCATCGGTACGAGTCTAATCGAGAATGGATAGTGTTTCCTGAAAATTTTAAAGTTTCTTCCACCCTCAATACATGCATATTTTAATTGGTAATACTTAAGTTTTAATTCTATAAAACGATCAGTTTTTATTTTGCCGTTAAAATAATTCTGGCTTTTCTTTTCCTAGAAGATGTACATACATATTTTTTAACTTATGAAGAGCTTTGACAAAATTTTCGTAGGTGTTAAACGTGTCTCCCAGTTTCATTTTTATTTGTTCATCAATAATAAAAATAATATGAAAAAATAAAATAAATAATTATTAAAGTTAGGTTATGTTTAACTTTTGGTTGTGTTGACCTCACGTGGAACTTTTTTCGGTCATGTTAAATGAGATAAGTGTCAACATCAGTGCCGGAGAAATACAGTTTATAGTATTTTTAGAACAACAGTTTACACAACACTTTTTAATTATTATTAAGTTGTAACTTCTTTAACTTCAAATAAAAAAAAACATTGAAGATCACATCAGAACAAAACAAAAAATACCACTTTTAAAACAATGCAAAAATAAGCCGTCGAAATATAGTGACTTTACTCAGTCTTGCCAACTTTTCCCGGTCACGCCCTTCCTAGCATCCCCGAACTCGCACCACCTAAAGTCGAGGTTTTATCGCAACCTTTTCAAGTATACAGCGCATAGATCACCTATAGTAAATTCATGAAACAGGCACATAGGGCGAGCAATTCTAATTTTGATCTGCACAGTTCTATTAAAATTTGAACCAACTCGATGCCAGGTTGCTTTTTGTGAGAGTAAGAGCAAACCAGAAAATGTAATTGGTTAAAGTATCGCGTGAAGAGGATGTCAAGCTGAACTTAATCTCTACTATCTGTCACAAAATTTCAACTAACAAATAAACTTTTTGTCTCTTATTATTTTTTATTTTATTATCATTTGCAGTCTCCTAATTCACTACCCATGGGTTTTCTTTCAAATAAATATTAATTATGTCACATACAAATCAATTATTACACAAAAAGAAAAATAATATTATAATTGTTAGGTTAGGACGTTCAGTTCCCTTTTGCAACACCGCCAAAAACAACAGTTCCGAAAAGCTTGAATTCCCCAAGTGTAATATCAGCACCGTGAATACGAAAATTGATCGCTCAGAGTGCGGCCAAATTCATTGAACACGAACATTTATTGCTCGACAATAGAACTCTTTTGCGTATATATGAAAATTTGCAATGCACAACCAGCAGCGGGACTGCAAGATGAACAAGGACACACATACAGCTATTGCAAATTAGATTTACGAAAGATTTTTTAATTATTGTATTTAACAAGGAACAAAAAAGGGTTAGGTTCCTAATCGATTGTTATAATTTTATTCTCTTTTACTCTTGGAGTCAATTTTGCACTATGGCACTGTGTCAAGTTATTATGTCTATCAGATAATCCCTCCTTATGAAAATAATTTTTTCTGAAGATTACCTTAACCTTTTTTTTTCAAATAAATAGCTATGTTCCTTACTGTAAATAGTTTAAATCAGTAAAGCAAAAATATGTGACCAATTTATCTAAAGTAAAAAATTCAATACCAAATTAGCCTTATACAATTGTAAATCTTTGCAAAAATCAAGGTCACATTGGTTGAACAGTAAACACATGGCTAGCTAGAACCCTAGAACTAAAATTATATTTTTCTATCATTGTAAAAAAACCATAAAATAATTTTTTGCGTTATATTAACACAAAAACAACTAAATAAATATATAAATCATAGCAAACTGACGAACACCTAAATTGATTTTAGGGTACGACTTTTTTAAATCGACACGTTTGGAGACCTCGCTTGTAGGCGAACACTTCAAGCGTGTTTTCTGACACACAGAGTGCGAGTAAGGTAGAATGAAGTCTGGATTCTGAATTTTGTTATTTGGCTCTGCTACAGAGGCAATTTGCCAGCTCTCCCCTTTCCAGTCTTATTGCTTTCCAGGGCTTTGTAGGTGGAAACTCTGGATAATCGAGCCTGCGCTCCCAGAGATTCCAAAACTTTTTTTTATAAAATGTAGCTAATAAAATAAACAAATCGATGCAATGCATAAATTGTCAGCTGTCAATCCAAGATCTGCTACTGGTGTTGCGCATAACCTTCACTGTCAAAACTGACAGTTCCCGCGGCACGCCCATCCATTTCCCGCCATTTGGGAAATACCTCGTGTTCAATACCAAACAGAAGAAAGACGCCTTCAATTTAGCGTGAGTTTCCTATCTTCCTCGGGGAACCAACACCTCTTCAACATCCACCATGCACGACACCGCGTGAGAGCCCAGCAAGAACTCCCTTCGGACGTGTTAACTCGACCGAGGACGAACGAAAACTGTAGAATGAAGTCGATTTCTAGAAAACACAGTACAGTACACGGAGTCCCGCTGCAGAGTTCGAGCTTAGTGTGCACTAGGGCGGCTACGTGAATTCACTATTAAAGTACGATCCAGTAAATTTTCTTAATTCTTTGTTAAGGTAGTTCTGGAATAAATTTGGTCATTTGGTTTGTTAGGATTAAGGTCTATTATTTTTTTGGTTTTATCATAAATTAGGTGGGTCAGGTCATTGACTGATGACTTTTTGACAAGCCGCACCTGGTTTTTAGTTTTAGATGGCCATAGAAAAACTACAACGTACAAGGCGAGACGTATTTACCACTTTTAACATAAGACAATCATAGTTTGGATTGGATATTTATTTTATATTACTTTTAAAAGACAAGTTTAACCAGGGGAATTATCTGGTATCTTTAATAAATATTTCCATCATAGCTATTTATTCACGAGAGTAATAATAATTAAACAATCTTTATGGGAAAGTGTCTCGTTTGTCATACATTTTTTTAATTAAATTGTCAATATAATTATTTTTTAGTCACCACTACTTAACACTGACACCATTTGATTTATCTACGACATGCTTTTTTAAATAATTTATGTGTACCTATACCAATTTAGCTCAGTAAAATCAGAAAAGGAAAATGTATTTTTTTAGGTTGGGACCATTTTCAAAGGACATCTCACAATTAGCATTGCGAATGGCTTTCGGTTGGAATGCCCCAAACTTTAATATGTTGTAGATCAGTCCCTTCTGATCAGTATCTTAATAAAACTGTTTTTAATCTGACCTGTAATTTCGGAGATATAGAATTTAAAAGTTAACAGTTTTAGATTTCAGAGATTTTGGACCAAAACTGGTTTTTGCCTATGTTTTTCTATTTCACCTACAAAAAGAGGCATTTTATACCAAATTTATTTGCAACATAAGTAGGCGTTGAAACAAATGAAAAACTCATTAATAAAATGATTTACCTTATTTAGATTTCTAAATTACAAATATAGCTCTTAAAAAAACAGTTGGACACACTTAGAGTACTTTGAAATGTAAAAGAAAAAACAAAAATCATGATAAATTAAATGAGTTTGTCACTTCGTAGTTAAAAAACTAATTTTAAAGGAAAAAATTTAGATTCGTAAATGACCCAATTTTTTTGGAAAAAATGTCTTATTTAATTTTTTAAAAATATTTATCTCAAATTTTGCACATCGGCCTAAAATTAAATTCTGAACATCTTTTTCAAATAGCTTTTTAGATATCGAGCCAAACCACCTCACTTTTTGATATTTTAATTTAATTTTTATTGATTATCCCCTCAACGGACGCCCATGAGCCGAATCTCATTATTGATTTTTTGGTTACTACTTACTTACTACTTACTAATCAGAGGTGATTGCCAAAAAGTTTTTTAATATCCAACTCTTTGGGTTACAAGCCGTCAAAGTTCAATTTTTATTTTGGATTTTTCGCCATATTGAATTTATTTTTAACCAATCCAGTTGATATTTGGCACACAAATCGAGCTTTGCATTACATACATACAGGGTGTCCAGTAACTCAACCGACAAACTTTACTTCATATAAACATATGTCTTAAACGTCTTAGGTGTGTTAATTATTAAAAAAAAAAATAAATAACACCCTGTGGTGCAAAAACTAAGACGTTTAGGACATATGTTTAAGTTTTTCTTATTTTTTGTTGTAGAATCGTTTGGTTAAGTTTGTCGGTTGAATTACTGGATACCCTGTATGTATGTAGGTAATTTGATTGAAATTGGTGAAAACTTTGATGTCTATTGGTGCCTAAACGGTGAGGTTTATCGACTTTAATAAAGACTACCTTATTTTTTAAGTTTTTGATTGTCTATAAAATGGCGCCCCCAGCTTTGCGGTATCTGTCAAAATAAAAAAGTTATGATGTAAATAAATTTAAAGTTTTAGGTAAAGTGCCTTCTGGCGATATTTAAAAAAGAATTTTTTCTTTAAATTTTAGAATCTGCAAAGCTCGATTTGTGTGTCAAATATCAACTGGATTAGTTAAAAAATAAGTGCAATATGGCGAAAAAACCAAAATAAAAATTGAACTTTGACGGTTTATAACTCGAAAACGAATGACATTTTGAAAAAAATTATATGAAGCTCTACCCTTATTTTGTCAAGTAGAATCACCCCCTTAAGTTTCGTGATCGATTTTTGAATAACACAGTATATTCTCAATTTAATATTTTTTTATAAATACTTACGTCGCCACTGGCCGAATTCGAATAGATTAAAAGTGCAAAAGATACGAAATAAATACTTGCTTTATGCAAGCCCAAATTAAACTACATAGTTCAGAATATATCATGTGTGAGTTTAATTAATATGTGCGGTTTTTGAAAAAATAGATGATTATCTAAGTTTACGGTATCCCACAAAGCGTGATCATCTTTGACCTATATAGCGTAGCTTCACTGTTTCTCCAAATACTTCTAAACAACATACCAAAAAACTAAAAATATTTAACCGTTTTATCGTTTTTAATCTCAAACATTATGAAAAATTGCTTTTTTTAGATTTTTTAAAAATATTTTTTATGTGCTTTTTTCTAGATTTTTTTATATTTGTTATGTCTGTGCCGCCACTGAGAATGACGTAAGTCCAATATAAAAAAAAATTGTACAGAATTAAATAGCCTAACTCTCTACCTAAAAATCGGTGTATAGAAAGTTGCCTCTTTTTGTAGGCGAAATAGGAAAAATAGGCAAAAACCAGCTATGGTGTAAAATGTCTGAAATCTAAAACGGTTAACTTAAAAATCTATATATCCGAAATTACAGGTCAGATCAAAATGAGTTCCATTAAGATGCTGCTCCGAAAGAACTAATCTACAATATATTAAAATTTAGGGGCAATCCAACCGGAAACCATTCGCATTGCTAATTGTGCGACGTCCTTAAAGATTACGTAAAAAGAAAAGATATTTTTAAAAAGTTTTCAGTAACGGGCATAAATTTTAAACCGTTTTATTCTTGATAAAAATTGCGATCGGTATGCCTAAACTCAAAATACTGATCAAAGTTTAAATAAGGGTCTGACCACATATAACCGCACCAAGGCAGTACCGAGCTCAGATTCACAATGATAGAGGAAAGTGGGGCAGGTTAATTCGAAAAAAATCAAAAACTTTTCATGGCCTCAAAAATATAACAAACTTTTTGTCAAATGAATATCTTCTTGTTTAAATTAAACAGATTCTCCTACTTATCCCTGTTTCTTTTTATTCAAACTTTTAGTGTATTATAGGTAAAACTATGTTACCTTATTTGTGAAAGTTTATTTCACGATCAGGTGTAATTAAAAGCGTTTTAAAACACACCCATATTACCAAAATTATATTAAATAAAAAACCTTTTGTACCGCATCCCCCTACATTTTACCAGCGAGACGCACGGCTGCGAGCTAGTTGCGGTTATGTAAGGCCAGACCTTAAATATTAGCGTATACGAGGTAGATGCAAATTTGCAAATTAGGCATAAGAAAACACTAACTTTATTTTTAAAGTTAAAAGAAAATAATATTTGGAAAACTTTTTAAAGTTAGAAGATTTGTCAACATATTTTTTCAACTTACCCCGTACAGCGATTAGATTGAACTAAATGAAGTACTGTAAATAATCCTTGTTGCCTTTTATTTTTAACAAAATATCAAAAATTTGTTATTCCTAAAGTACCCATTTACCTACACTTAGGTCATTTAAAATAACAAATTATTAGTAAATCGAAATTTTAGAAAACGTTACTTGGGTCCCTATTTATTTTTTGCCCCAGGGCCTTGACGTATGTAGCTACGCCACTGGTGGTAGCATTTTAGCGTTAAATGTAAAAAAACACGAATGATTTAAGTAAATTAAGCAAAATTTGGTTCAGATTAAAGATTGCCTATTTATTATAAAAATAAACTATAAATTATATTACTAAAATTAACATGGAACCAGCTATAAAAATCATTAAAATCCATTTTTTATGGTCCTTAAACTATTATAGTAAAATAAGGCCCCAAAGAAAATAATTAAAGAAACTTTTAATATTTCTTATCCTGATAAATCTTTGGTTTATTAGTTATAATTAGTCACCTTTCTCCTGGGCTCATTTTTTATTAAAGCCTAGTTCCAAGTCGGAAATACATAGCTCTTAAAAGTGAGACTTATATACTCCTTTGCTTTACACTTTCTTAAGCCACTGGTATTAGTTTGTTCTGTAGCTACCCAAGCAGCACACAAGGTTTCTTTTATTGACTTTCATAAGCTTTGACCTACTCTAGTTAATTAGCTGCTGGAGACAATTTAAACAACCACCAATTTACAACAAAATAACTTTTTTCCTTAAAAAAAAGAATGCAGTTTTAAACAGCGATAAACTAAAAATTCACAAAAAAAATATTACCTTACCCATTTCTAAATAATAATAAAATCCGAATACTTTATAGTTTTCTTTTAGCAATAATTTATTAATCCTTATGATAATACCGCAACCTGTCACAAATTCTTTGCTACTAAAAAGAATGCAGCGCGAAGCATCCTGCGCTAACTTCCCGTGATATTTATTGTTCGTCTAACCGAACAGCTGCCGACCACAAAATCAAAAAGTTTTTAGAATGAAAAATACGTAAAACCTTGCTTTTTCAAATGCTATTTCTGTAATTGTGTTAAACAAAACCCTACAACACAAAACAATAAAGAAAATCTACTACATTTTTTTCTCTTTTTTGTTTAGGGTACTGTCAATATGATTTGCAATAACTCTAAATTATGGGTACAAGCACTATTTAAAAAGACCGGTATTATTGATTCCCGAGCTTAATAAGGCACTATGTTTATATCGAATAGTTGAAGCTAGCTTAAGTTAAAGCGACTTTTAAGGGGATTGAAAAAAGCGATATAAACGCGCTTTGAAATAACTATAATCTCTATTTTATAAAATCAGTTATACTATGGCAAAGAGACAATCAAACAGACAAGTCATGCTAGGTAAAACCCCAAATTTATTTTAATATAAATAGAAAGGGAGGTCATAAACCCCTGTCTACCGCGCAAGTGACTTGAATCGTCCAAGTAAAGCCTGAAAATAAGTAGGGTTGACTTCACTAAAGCCGATTAAAAACACGATATAAACGATTCAAGCGGGATTAATAACTGCCTAACTTCAGATGAATGCTTTCTCGAACGTCATCAGTGTCAATTTTACATATAATTTTGACATTTTTATAAAAAATATGAATTGAAAAACAGGTGAAAAAACTTTAAAACACGCTCACACCCGCTTACACCAACAACGGCACACAAAAACAGGACGAATTAAAAAGTGAGATTTGTTTTTCATTTGATGTCTATTGTGAAGTTGGATGCAAAACTGCCGCATGCGTATGACGATGGCCTGAAATGTGCTTAACCTTGATTTTCAATCAACTTTCAAGCCACCGAAATAAACACGTAGACTTGAAAATCATTTCAAAGCAGCTTTGTTTTCAATCCAGCTTCAACTATTCGATATAAACGTAATGTATTATGTTAAGGAACTAAAAATATGTATTTACATATTTTGATACCTTTAATAAAGGGATTCATAAAAAATTAAATAATTTATTTCATACCGTAAATCAGGACTTTTCGCTATAAAATCGGGACACTGGGCCCTAATAACGGTGACAGTCCTGATATATCGGGACGAATGGCAACCCTACTCAGGTACCTTACTTATATTATTTTTTTATTTATAAACCCGGCCTTATATGCAGGGTTCGCAGATATATATCGCGATATATATCACGATAGATATCGTGATATATATTCCGAATAAATATCAAAATTTTTGATATATATTAAGAGGCCAAAACACAATTTTTTTGTTACATCTGGCAACATTGTTTATTGAGTTTATACAGCTGTTCTGCTGGGGAATCACCAGGGCTGTGTAAATTTAATTTTTGTTCGGTTAAATCGGCAAAATCCCAAATCAGTATAATATTTAAATAATATTTGGGTTGTTGACTGCTGTAGCTGCCACTCCCGGGCTGGAAAGAGTTTTTCGACATCGGTGTCCCTGGCAAGGTTTGGAAAAGAATAAAGACTTCTTTTAGTTTGAATTTGATAAATTTTATTTTTTTTTGCAATGGGTAAGATGTTTTTATCCTTTTTTTACTTATAATAATTTTTTACCTACACCGATATAAAGCTTTTTCTATATCTTTGGAAAATAAAAAGGTAATAATTATTTACAAACCGAACGGATCACGAATTTAAAAACATTTTAAGTCGGACACGTTTGAAACTTGAATAGAAAACTAACCTAAATTCACCATATTATTCTCCCTGCTTTTTGCACGCAACTCTTAAGTTTTTCGCTAAATTGGTACTTAATATTTGATTTCCAGGTCTTGAATACCCATTTTTCTCTTTATTTTATCCTTTTTCTTTCCATAAAATTGCAAAGCTTCACTTTCAAGCATTTTAGTCACAGTATCTAAGGCGCCTACTGCGATTAAAAGTAAACCTTTACAATTTTATGTAAAAAAGGTAAAATAAATAGAAAAAGGGGTTTTAAGAAGTGGAAATAAAATATGGAATGCCAATTTAGCCCCAAATCAAGAATTGTTTGCAAAAAGAAGCAGCAATATAGTGAAAATAAGGTAAATTTGTTTTTCAAGTTTGATAATGGATCTCTCGAAAACGAAACGTCTCCGACTAAAAATCCTTTTACATTTGTGATCAGCGCCCCAAAAACCCCCGTATATCCAAAATATCCGATATATATCGTTTATATCGATATATATCGTTAATATCCGATATTTTGATATTTTCCATAAATATCAAGATATCTACGAACCCTGCTTATACAGGGTGTTATGGAAATACTTTAATATATTGAAATGGGTGACTCCTGGGACAGTGTAGAGACACACTGAGTACTTTTTTGTTTAATTCAAACTTTTTTACAATTTGTAAAAATACCTTCTTTTCACCTATCTGCTACGTCCCTGGTTACGTAAATACTATAAACACAGACAGTAGACCTATTTGTTTGCGATGTTGCCAAACGTCCTATTTTATACCCAATAAACGATATAAATACATAATAGAATAAAAAGGTAAAATGTTATTATATTCTATTTTTTTATAAATTTACTTTAAAAAATTATTAAAAGCCTTATATCAAAATAAATTGTAACAAAAAATATTTAAATAAAGGTCGATTTACCTTCAATACGGAATATGTTCTAAATTTTGATTCCAAACAGGCATTTATTTTTCGCTGCATACTGTTTCTCACACGCGCAAAAATGTTTTCATTGTTCCTTATTTGCTGAGCCGCTAGTTCCACACGATTTCGCAACTGTTCTAAACTGTTAATGGGTTCACTATAAACAAACTCTTTCATAGTTCCTTGGCTTGCCGAGCATTTTGCCTAGCTTCCCCATAACACAAAACCATGTCAGTCAACTCGATTGAATTTCGTTGCATTTTACGTAAATTAAAACAAAATGCAAAACTTAATAAACGCACAATTTGGTAAATTCTTCGCAATATTATTTAAAACGCAAACCAGGGCAAGCGAATTTCGTCTTTCTGTAACCTTGCATAGCATAAGGAAGCCTTCTTATTGGTCAGTTAAATCATGCCGGCTTCCTTGACAACAACAACGCGAATTTGCGATGTTCAGCTGTACAATTGTACTACATCTAGTACATTTAGTATATTTAGTTTTTTATGTTTATGGCAGTCCATGTTAGTAGCACAAAAGCTAAGTACTAAGTACCGTGGGTGCCAGATTTTTAGATGTTAAACCCATTTAACGACTGAATAATGTTATCCAGAGGGCACCACCATTTTATCGTAGATTTCAAGTCACACAATAGAGGACAATAATATACCGGCATAAAAAAAGTTAACCAATTTTTATTATCTACTTATGAGCGGCGTAGGCGTTACATTAAATAATAACCTTAAATAACATTTAGAGCTACAACAGCTTTTAGAAGGCTAGGATTTTTTCTTGGCTGGAAAGTACTTTTATTTTCACGAGTACACTCTTTACACTTTCACCATAAACTTCCCTTCTCTTCCGTACCAATGAGATGTACAGTAATATAGCAACACAAAGTAATTGTTTCATGCATTTTGTAACCGTACATCTGAAGAAGCCCCAAAATGTCCACTTCGGCTCCTTTATCCCTAAGGTATGTTAAATATGCCGTCTACTTTTTATACCCACGGTAATAAGTTCCTAGACATCAAGCTTTTATGAATTATCAAAAGAAAAAACAAACCCTGCATTTTGTAGTAAAAATTTTGATTAAAAAACCTAATTAAATTGAAAGCACCTAGTTTAACCAAAAGAATTCGCTGTAAGTATCATTTTATCGCCCATAACCAGAACAACATGAGACAAAGAAAACGGTTTAAAAGAATTGAACTTACAAGTTTCAGTAAATTGATAAACCCAGTTACGTGCAAACTGCAAAAATGTTAGAATAAATTGCAATAAATTTCTTGCAAAAACATCTAACCTGTAAAAACACCTGTAGTTTGTGGCGCTGATCACGGATCTGAAAAAATTTTTAGTCGGATACATTTGTTTCCGAGATATCCATCATTAAAGTTGGCATTTGAACTAACCTCATTTTCACTTTATTCTTCCTTCTTTTGGCATACAATTCTTGATTTTAAGTTAAAGTGGTACACAATATTTGATTTTCACCTTTTAAAACCTCATTCTTCTACGTATTTTACACTTTTTTTGAATTAAATTGCATAGCTTCGCTTTCAATCGTTTTTAATCGTAGCAGAATATGGTGGAGGCGGTAGCAGTGAATGCACGGTTGCAACGTTTTTAAAGGGACCCTTCCCAATTTATTTGATAAAAGGTGTAAAAACATAGAAACACGGGGTTTTAAAAGGTGAAAATCAAATATTGTGGGCCACTTTAGCTTTAAATCAAGAATTGTGTGCAAAAAGAGGGTGAATAATGGTGAAAATAAGGTTAGTTTAAATGCCAACTTTGATGATGATTATCTCTGAAACCAAACATTTCCGACTAAAATTTCGTTCAGATTCGTGATCAGCGCCCCAAAAACCCAACATACCAAATTTGGTTAAAATCGGAGTTGCGGACACTTTCTGTACAATTACCGTAGTTTTTTTGTACATTTGTCTCATAGGTAATAATCTTTTGTACTCTTTTCTCGTGTGAACCAAGATCGTTTGACTAGGTAAGGTTGCCTCGTAAGCCTTGCAACATGGCGGACCATACGTCACATATGTATTTTGCTCATTATTTAATGAAGTTTTTAACAGTGTAGTTTGTGTTTTTTGTCAGTATTAAAGAAATACTTTTAAATACTGTTAATTCCAGTTGTTACCGTAACTTCTTTATTTCCTATTAATAAATTATTTAACAATGATTATTCTTTGTTTGCTATGTTGGCGCCAAGGAACCAGCAGTGCGGTACATATGTGACGTAATGAGGCAACCTTACCTAGTCAAACGATCTTGTGTAAACCACCTGTCGTCTGTCAACTCTTAATTTTGATGAAAGAAAAGCGAAATGTAACAAAAACTTTATTTAAAAACGCAGTAAAATTTGTTTTAATAGTGTTTTGCAATAAAAATACCGTTTTGTGTATTTTAATTCAATTCTTTGTGCGCATACGTGTCGCGTCGCAGTGTTTAAAAAGTTTGTAAAGTAATTAACCACCTAAAAAGTATACTTGATTTGTGGAAAAAGTAATCTTTACATTCATTATACGCTCAAACAACCTAGTAGCGTAATAAAGGATAATTTGTGTAATCATGTAAGTTTTTCGTTTGATCGAATTGAAACAGCAAAACCCATAGATAAACTGGTAAAGAACAAAATAAATTTGGCAACTTTTCTCAAGCTTGTTGACTTAACCACGTGTTATAACTGCTTTCAGCTGTTTTTGACAGCGACAGAAGGTAAACATATGTATTTAAAGGGATTTAAAGAGCTGGTCAGTAGCGGGTTTGCTTTTTAATCGTAAAATTTTGGGGTTCATTATCACTGTTATTTATGGTGGTCCGCCATTTTTAATAATTTTTATTCAATTTATTTTTACACAAGGATTTTGGGGTTTAAATATATTAAAGTATTTCCATAACACCCTGTATGTATATGTATGGAAATTTTTATTTTCTTGGCTAGTATTAATTTAAGTGAGCGTTTGAACGGTCTAAGTGTAATCATAATTGTTAAAAAAAGTTTAAAATTATAATTTATGCTTTTCGTATATTATGACACATGAAGTTAAACGAGGTAATAAATACATGTATCGGCCATACAAAAATTCAGTTTGTCCAATTTTTTATTAATTGAAGTACAAGACTTCCGTGACCGAGCTAGTGCATGTCATTAATTTTGTTAAATTTTAATAAATAACTTGGGTAAGTACATTAAAGAAATATGGCCAATTGGGGTTTATATAATATGTACAGGGTGTTTCATTTTTGATGGTTTTACAGGGTATCTCGAAAACCGTGGGAAAAATTAAAATTCTCCATCTCGGTGCTACAGGGTGATTTTCAGATTTTGCCTAATTTTATAAGTTTCCTTAACTCGTTTGCTATTAAAGTTACGAAATAACTTTGGATATAATGGTGTAGTTTTTTTCCCGTAGAATATTTTGGGGTCCTTAATTGTTTTCTATTTTGGGCGGTTCTTGAGATAATAGACAACTTGTGTTTTTCTTGTGGAACTCCCTGTACAATTTTATTGATATTTATTAAGCTTTTTTGAACTTTCCAAAAATAAATACTAGTTTATATTTTTTATTTAAAGTTTTACTAAAATTTAACTTTTTTTCTCAATTTTTGATTTTTAACGAAAAGTCCATGACAGAAAATAACCGAACGTTCTTACTTTATTTTTGGTATAACTACTCCAACTTGATTATTTATTAGAAATAAATCTTAATAATTTTAACTTGTCTAAATTAATTTACTTAAGCTTTTAAAAAGATACAGACTGTCCAGACCAGAAATTTGATTTAAAAAAGTCATTTTTCATAAAAATGTTTTCTTGCAAAAAAATTGTATTCACGAAAATAAAATGTTGATTCTTTTATACAGGGTTCGCAAAAACTTAAAAAATATGATTTTTCTTCAAAAGTAAACTACCTTTATTTTTAATTTTTAAGCAAAATATCATTTAGAAAAATTATTTAGAATAGTATTTTGAATGATTTTATTAATGTTACAGGGGTATCAAAAAGCTTCATGAAACTAATTTTGGATGTATCAAAAATTAATTATTTAATTTTTTTATTTTAAAATGACCTAAAACACTTTAAAATTTGAAAAAACTGGAAAAAGTCGTCCATTTTCTCAAAGAGACCTCTTGTAAAGTAAACAGAAAAGGTACAACTCAAAGTCGTGGTCTCAGTCAAAGGAATTAAAAACATATATTTAAAAACGTGACACGTGTTTCGCTCTTATTACGAGCATCATCAGACCTATAAAACAGAAAGAACCTAACTTAATTAATTATATAAATAAAATAAAACTTAACATATTAACATACAGTATTTTAATGGTATGTTAAGTTTTATTTTATTTATATAATTAATTAAGTTAGGTTCTTTCTGTTTTATAGGTCTGATGATGCTCGTAATAAGAGCGAAACACGTGTCACGTTTTTAAATATATGTTTTTAATTCCTTTGACTGAGACCACGACTTTGAGTTGTACCTTTCTGTTTACTTTAAAATTTATTTTTCAAACACCTGCTTTCTTTAAATTTCTTCAAAAACAATCTTTCAGCTGTAAACGAATGTGATCAAGGCGTTTTCGCCAAATTATGAAGTTCAATAAAATTTTGATTGTTATTTTTATCGATTATAAACACTATTCTAAATACATTTTTCTCATGACATTTTGCTTAAAAATAAAAAATAAAGGGAGTTAACTCTTGAGGAAAAATCATGTTTTTAAGTTTTTGTAAACCCTCTATACAAAATTAACATTTTCTCTTGGAGAATGCCATTTTTTTAAATTTTTATGAAAAATTACTTTTTTCGAAAAATTAAATTTTTGGTCCATTTGTCGTTTTGTTAACCCCATTCGTGGACAGTCGGTATATGCAGTTTTTTATAAAATAGTTTGACAGCTTGCATTATACCAAAAATAAAGAGCATTACAATAATAGGTAGAGTTTAAAAAAGATGCCTTTATTCGAAATATTACTAATACAGAAAAAAATTAAAAATTAACTTAATAAAAAGAAAATAACTACATATTATGGATTACTTCAATTTAAACATTTATTGTAATGTTTGTTTTTTGTTGGTTTGTATAAAATGTCTTCTATTTTCAATGTTCTATAATATGTAATTATTTTCCATTTAGTAAATTTAACTAAAAATATAAAAGTTTATTTTTAATAAAATATTAAGTTGGGGTAGCTGTACCGAAAAAAATGAGTATTAAAAAAATGTTTTGCCATTTTCTGTCATGGCCGTCCAAAAAAACAGCAAAATGTATGAAAAATGATAATTTCAAATAAAATTTGAAATTAAAAATCCATAGTAGTATATATTTTGGAAAGACCAAAAGAGAATAACAAATATAAATAAAAATATACAGGGTGTTCAATAAAAAAATAAAGGAAATGTTTTTTAAACTGCCTAACATAGAAAAGAACTTATCGCACCCCAATATTCTTCAGAAAAACTAAACAATTAACATATCTAAACAAAGTTATAATAATCATTTTTTTAAATTAAATCGACTTCAAAAAATTAGTAAAAGTCACTAAATAGTTAAAAATTATAATAAAAAAAAGTCGGGTAATAGCATATTGCATAAAAGTATAAAATCTTTTGTTTATTTACTTATTAACATTGAGTAATTATTTTTAGCTTTTTAGTTTCTTATTATTACAATTAAATCGGTAAATATTTACACTACTAGTACCTCTTTTAGCAGTTAGCTGCAGCTTCTATGATTTAAAAAGCTTTTGACAGCAATGGAGGTTTAATTAAGAAATTAAAAACAGATTTAACTAACCAGAACTAACCATGACCCCCACCTATACTCTGTCTTTAGTTCCTAAAATTGTGTATCAAAAGCCTATAAATAAATAAACAGGGGCTGCAATAAATTGATACACACGGAGCTGCAGCTAACCGCTTGTAGATTGATAGAATACATTATATCTGTCAAAAGCTTATAAATCGATACACGCGGGGCTCCAACAAATTGATACACTCAGGGCTGCAGCTATCCGCTTGTCTATTAGTTCGGTGAAAACGGTTAATTTTACCCCAAGGTTGTCGATTCTGAATGCGCCCTTGACCTTTCCTAAGTATGGCAAAGAGAAAAAATAGGTCTAGTACTTTTCTCTCTCGCGATCCTGACTGCAAAGTTTTAGGGATTTTTATGTAGGTAGATAGAAAAATATAATTTGGATAAAAAAGCCGTAACTATAGTTAAGACCATATTTATTTCATTCTGAAAGCGATGCCGCCAAGTACACAAAAAATGATAAAGTAAACAAACCTCTTCGAATGCACATAGCCTCTGACAAAGCCTGATTACATATTTTTGAGATAAATAAATAAAAATATTGTGAAAACACGTATCACGTACTTAAAACTTCTTATTTCGTTTCTCGCGTACCATAAAACCTGTAACGCGTGGCGTAGTCGTCGGGTTGAATATTTTTGCTGCAATAAATCTTGTTCACAAAAGGGTTTATTTGCTTTATCATTTTTGTGTACTTGGCGGCATCGCTTTCAGAATAAAATAAATATGGGTCTAACTATACCAGAGTAAATTAATTTATTTTATCAATATAAATACGAATCGTTACGAATTCCCTGATACAAGGTACTTTATTTCTTAAGAAAGATACAGTGTGGGCCAACTTAAACTTGCACACTTTTTAACTAATAATAACTTTTTATCTGTTGCGCCCATCTTTTTATTTTTAGGGGCTAATAGGGAGATATGTTTCCCTAGGTTTGCTAGTTTTGGTCAAATAAATTTAAACAGGGCTGGACTTACGCGATCTTTTCCAAAATAATGCATTAAAATCGAGAGAAATGCATGCTTTATAGGAAGCATTATTATATAAATAATTATAATTCCTAAATCCCTAAATTGTTGACAAATTCGCTTTTACTGAATTAATTCCAATAGTTTGTCCACAAGAAAAACCTATTAGCTTAATTGTAGCTAAATCAGATTTCTTTTGCAACAAGGTTAAATACAGCATTTTGGAAAAGTTCTGTAAGTCCAGCCCTGTCTAAATTTATTTGACCAAAATGGGCAAACCTAAAGAAAACATATCTACCTATTCGCCCTCGAAAAATGAAAAGATAGGTTCAACAAATAAAAAGTTATTATTAGTTAAAAAGTGGGCAAGTTTAATTTGGCCCACCCTGTATAATTAGTGTCCTATCTAAACGGCTTCCGAAAACCAAACATTTGTTTTGGCTTGAGTCCTTATCTTAACGATTTTATCGAGTCAAGTGGCGCACGCTTCACACTCATTCGAAAGGTGTATAATTGTTCTCGATTAACCTGAGAACCACTTAATCATTTTTTTCGGAACTAAAGGATGTCCCACAAGAGTTTCTGAATGTTGGTGGATTGTACAATAATTATTGTGTAAAAAGTTTTAAACTATTTTCAACAAAATTCACATTATATCTTGCAGGAAAAATTCTTTCAACAGACGCAGTTAAAGTAATAAAATATACTAACAAGCCCTATGCTCTTAGTCCAAAGTAGAGCTATAGATGGGTCCATATTTAATTCATTCTGAAAGCGATGCCGCCAAGTACACAAAAAATGATAAAATAAACAAACCTTTTCGAATGCACATAGCCTCGGACAGAGCCTGTTTACATATTTTTGGATAAATAACAAAAATACATTGCCTAAAACACGTATCACCTACTTACAAAACATTCATTTATTTCGTCTCTGTACTACTATAAAACCGTTGGCACGTGGCGTGGTACTAGAAACTTTAAATATTTTTTGCTGCAATGAATCATTGTTTACAAAAAGGTTTGTTTACTTTATCATTTTTTGTGTACTTGGCGGCATCGCTTTCAGAATGAATTAAATATGGACCCATCTTTACATACATACTACTCAAG